>OW569323.1:17391200-17411200 GCA_937595015.1 Polyommatus icarus | reverse complement strand
GTGTGCGTATGTGCGTGTGCGTGTTGCTGTGCGTGTGCGTGTTGCTGTGCGTCTGTGTGTGTGTGCGTGTGCGTGTTGCAGTGCGTCTGTGTGTGTGTGCGCGTGTGCGTGTGCGTGTTGCAGTGCGTGTGTGCGTGTGCGTGTGCGTGTGCGTGTTGCTGTGCGTCTGTGTGTGTGTGCGTGTGCGTGTTGCAGTGCGTGTGTGCGTGTGCATGTTGCTGTGCGTGTGCGTGTTGCAGTGCGTGTGTGCGTGTGCGTGTGCGTGTGTGCGTGTGCGTGTGCGTGTGCGTGTGCGTGTGCGTGTGCGTGTGCGTGTGCGTGTGCGTGTTGCTGTGCGTCTGTGTGTGTGTGCGTGTGCGTGTGCGTGTTGCAGTGCGTGTGCGTGTTGCTGTGCGTCTGTGTGTGTGTGTGTACGTGTGCGTGTTGCAGTGCGTGTGTGCGTGTGCGTGTTGCTGTGCGTTTGCGTGTTGCTGTGCGTCTGTGTGTGTGTGCGTGTGCGTGTTGCAGTGCGTGTGTGCGTGTGCGTGTTCGTGTGCGTGTGCGTGTGCGTGTGCGTGTTGCTGTGCGTCTGTGCGTGTGTGCGTGCGTGTTGCTGTGCGTCTGTGTGTGTGTGCGCATGTGCATTAGTGAAGCACATTCGGTGATTTCTTTACTGCTACAATATAAAACAAATCGTCCGCATACTGCCCAATTCTTAATTTTGGGGAAGCCAAAACTTTAATTTTAAGTGATCCAATATTAAATAAAATCGGGGACATGGGGTCCCCCTGTGCCAAACCGTCGCGACAAATTCTCACGATCACCTCACCGTTTGTCAATTTATAGACAATAAACCTACAACTGAGAAATTCTCGTACATAATTGCAAATATGGACATCGACACCGAATTCGACGAGACGCTCGATGAGCACCTCGACCGATACACAGTTGTAGGTATCCGCGATGTCCGTAAATGCACACAAAAGGAATTCTTTTTTATTAAAGCTGAGTTCTACATCCATGGCGAAACGCGCGAGGCCGTCCGTACAGGATCGTCCTCGACGAAAGCCTATCATAATATAATCGGGAAAAAAATTATTTCCTTCAAAAAACTGTTCCAGTCTTTTGGTAATAATTTTATTAAAAATTTTGCAAAGACAATTAATCAGCGATATCGGACAATACTTTAAATCGGCACCGGTGCGTTTAGGTATAGCGATGACTTTAATGTTTCGCCATTGAAGAGGAATCGTCGAGGAGGTATAGATCGAATTATAAATTTTTAACAGAATATGTTTAGCGTTACCTGGGAGGTGATATATCATAGAATACAACACACCGTCTAAACCGGCAGAAGTATCTTTTCGTTTGATTACAGAAACCAGCTCGGCCATTGTGATAAGATAACACGTTTGATCCCGGGAATTATTAAAAAACTGATTACGCGGCGGGGGAGCCGCGCCGTCGGGAGTTAGATTCCTCACGAACTGTTGCGCCTCCTCCTCCGTTAACGTGTTCGTTCTACTCGAATATCCCTTGATCCATCGAAGTTTACGCCACATATCGGTGCAATTCGTTTTATAATCGATACTTTCACAGAATTTCTGCCACGAATCTAGTTTGGCCTGCCGTATTAGTTTGCGGGCTACGACCACCTTCTCTTTGAAAGCTAAATAATTTTCTGTCGTACGGTTTTTGCGTAGTGTTTTAAGAGCGAGCCTCCTTTCCGCTATCGCTCTCGACAGATTTTGATTCCACCACGGCTTCGGTTTGAATTTAGAAAGAGGACCAGCGCTAATTCGTGTTGAAGGTATGAAAGCATCTGCTGCGCTACTAATGATACCGAAAAGGTTATCGTAATTTTCCTGAACACTATCACTAAAAATAAACATGCTACATTTCGATTCAATGTCCGATTCGTATCCTTCCCAATCTGCTCGTTTAACGTTTCGTTTTGAAAAATATTCACATAGCGAATGGTTTTTAATTTTGATCATAATAAGTAGATGGTCGCTACCAAAATTTTCGTTAGTGACGGCCCAAGAACACGCTAGCACCAAATCGGAGCTGGCGAAGGAAATGTCCGGAGAAGAACAAACTATTCTGTCGTGTACTTTTGAAATACGTGTTGGACTCCTATCATTTAGGAAGGAGAAGTTATGGTCCGAGCAAGATTCTGCAATCATACGACCTCTGCCGTCAGTAGTGTACGACCAGGAAGCATGGTGAGCATTGAAGTCACCCGCCATTAAGGTTTTACGGCTAAAGAGAGAGAACAATTCGTCAAAATCTCTCTTCCTTATCCTAACATTACTCGGTGAATACACACCTAATACGTATTGAAGTGAACTTTGATTAATCAATTCTACACACAACATATCGAGTTTATTCGATGTTAAATTTAATTCTTTTACTCTAGCTGGAAGCGAGACATGCACTAGAATAATCAAACCACCGAACCCGTCATGTCGATCCTGTCTGAAACAGCAGTAGCCCGATACATTGAAATTTCTATCGCCAGAAAGCCACGTTTCGGAACAAATACATATATGAACACTTTCCCTGCTCAGAAACGTCTCCAATTCAGCTTTCTTCGGTAAAATACTACGGCTGTTCCATTGTACAATTTTAAGATTCATGATGTTAATATGTGCTAAGTTTTTTAATCATACGAGTAATCCGATTTTTAACTTTTCTTGCCGAAATTTCTTTTATAACTTCTTTTAAAATTTTAACTAACTGTCCAATATCATCCGTGTACGTTAAGCTTATCTGTAGAATATTTTCTTTACCGTACGATTCATCTAAGAAACTCATAAATTCTTTAATCGACATGGGGTAATCGCCGCTTTCCAAAATCTTTTCAATTTCTGTAATCTCCGAGGGCTGTATGTCGATCGTCCTTTTTTGTTTTTTAACAACTTTCTTAGCCGGGTCAGTGTCGTCGATGGAAACTTCGCTCGAGTCGGACTCACTCATGGCCTCGCTATCTGACAATAATATTTCTGTAGGAGCGGGCGCGCTTAGCGACGATTCGGTCGTAGTAGGCGGGTGCGGTCTTTTGAAAGTTACGGGCGGACGGAAATTAGGAACGTTCAAAAAATCACTAGCGTTGTTAGCGGGATTCGAATTCTCATTCCATTGTGTATTGCCTGGACACTTATTAGCGACGTGACCTTCTTGTTTGCATAAAAAGCACGTCATCGAGTCTGAGGACACGTAAATCCAGTAGGATGTACCGTCAAAGTCCACCTGAATACGTTCAGGCAAAGTATTAATGACTTCCGGTGGAACGTAAGCCTGCCGACGAAAACTGAGTATATGATTAAATCCGGGCTCGGTGATACCGGCCCGGATAAAAGATACCGGTGAGGCCAATTCTATCTTCATCTCGGTTAATTTTGCTTCGATTACATTGTGAGGTATTATCGGACATACGTTGGACAGTATGATGCGTTTATTTCTCGTTATCAGAGGACGAATGGGTACTTTCCTGTTGTTTAGTACGATACACTGATGGACGTCTGTTAATTCTTCGGCGACTTCCTTGGTTGAAACGAATAGGCATACACGGTTATTAGACATCCTACTGATGAATCTAATTTTTGCGGGATCAATAATTTTACCGAAGGCGTAGGCATAGTCTTTGATTTGCATGTCGTCTATCGCGTCCACGATGACTGCTTTTTGTCATAAGTGTCATCTATTAGTTCAGTGTCTACCATTAGGTACTTTCCCGTATATCGATTATTTGTTTTATTAACTGTGTCCGAATCGATTTTTCGTAATCGAATCACTTTCTACGAATTCTAAATGCGATTTTTTCTACACATTATTATCAATCAAATGAGCCACATCGGCGCTTCAAAGATCATCAGTTTAGGTCAAGTATTTCTACCTCTTCAATATTTATGTCGAAAAAGTCATGGTTTTGTGTTCTCATAGCGATGTTGCGTGATTATTATAATTTTTACAATATAAAGTAAGTACTGTCAAATAACATACCAAGTATTTTGATTGAGTAAACTCTAGAAAGCGGATGACTATCGAGATGCAATATAACATTATCAAATGGATTATTTCGTCTAGAAAAAATAATAAACTCTGATTTTGAATTAGAAAATTTAAAACCCATTTCGTGGGACCATTTTTGTAGTTTATCAAGTGAACTTTGAATCAGTTGTGTAGTAGTCTGGATATTCTTCCCAATGCAAAACAAAGTTAAATCGTCAGCGAAAAGCAAACCCTTGACAGGACTTTTTAACATGGATAGTACATCATTAATAGTTATTAAAAATAAAATTACACTAACGACGGATCCCTGAGGAAGACCATTATCAATAAGCAGGGGATCAGAATAATTATAGTCAATTCTGACTTTAATTTTTCTGTTTGAGAGAAAATTATTAATGAAGAGAATAACATTTCCAGTAAAATTAAGTTTTTTTAGGGCATTTAACACCACTTTCTTAGAAACCATTTCATATGCCTTTTCAATATCCATTGATACTGCCATCAGATGGCCCTTCAGAGCTAAAGCTTCACAAATAGCAGTATCAAATAATAATAAATGATCATTGGTCGATCTAAACTTACGGAAGCCACTTTGAAAGGGTGACAAAAGCTCTTCATGTTCTAGCTTCCAACGAATTCGATTTGCAATCATTTTTTCCAGGATCTTACAAAGGTTACATGTTAATGCAATGGGTCTGTAGTTGCTGGGAAGAGTATGGTCTTTACCTGGTTTTGGGATAGGAATTACGATAGATGTGCACCATATTTCAGGGAATAAATTATTTTGCCAAATTTTATTGTACAAATTAAGAATATATGAAATACCACTTTTCGGTAATTTTTTAATTAAGCAATTGGGGATACCGTCGGGACCAGGTGAAGAATTTTTGCAGTTATTTAAAACGAAAAGAAGTTCCTCGAGAGTAAGTATATTGTTAATTGAGTTATGTTGTTCTGTACTAGTTACTTCATTGGACAAGTCTATATAAATATTTGAGGAATGTGAGATAAATTCATTGCTATAATTCGAGTTTGAAGAATTTTTAGCAAAGCTTTTAGCTAATACGTTACACTTGTCAATTTTATTTATAGCTTTATTTAAGTCGTCATCAATTAAGAAAGGGGGAAATGTATTTAAGTTACGATTTTTTAATTTATTTATTTTGTTCCAGATTACAGAAGACGGAGTTTGGGGAGTTATGGAAGAAGTGAACTCGTGCCAGGACTTAAGTTCAGATTCTTTTAGGAGCCTTCTAGCGAACGATCTACTTTTTTTGTAATTTATCATATTTTCGACCGACTTAAATTTCAAATATTTCCTGTGTGCCCTTTTGTAATCTTTTATTGCAGTACGACATTCGCTTGTAAGCCAAGGTAATTTTTTACGAATTCCATTGCTCCCTTGCGACTTTGGAATGGCTAGATTTGCGGAGTCAATTATTAATGTATTAAATTTCGATAAGCACAAATCAATGGTAGTTTCATTAACTAATGAAATTTCATATAATTCTCCAATATTTCTATCTATAGTTGTCGCGTACAAATCCCAATTAGCTTTTTCGAAAATCCATTTTGGAACTTTAGAATTATTTTCTATGGGAGAATTTGAGTGACTTATTATTATTGGATAATGGTCGCTGTCGTGTGGGTTATCTAAAACATTCCATTGAAACAAAGGAGCGATCGAACAGGAAGATAACGCTAGATCAATCGCGCTCGTACGAGCAGTGGCAACATTAAAATAAGTAGGTTGATTTTCATTCAGAATAGTTATATCATTGAAAGAATCTAATATATTATGAATTATCTTACCTCTGGAATCCGTTTTACTGCTTCCCCAAGATAAACTGTGGCTATTAAAGTCACCGATTAATAAAAATGGCTTCGGTAATTGATTAATTAAATAAGTTAATTCTTGCTCAATTAACAAAGTACTATTCGGTAAGTAAATATTGCATATAGTTAACTTGGTAGGAAAATTAATAATGGCGGCAATGGCTTCTAAATGTGTGTTAAGTTTCACTTCAGATACAAGAATATTAGACCTAATGTAAGATACTACACCTCCACTTGCTTGGGAAGTATTGGATCTGTTTTTGAATATAGCTGTATATCCTGAAAACTGATAACAGTAATCATTTTTAAAATTAGATTCCTGTAGGCAAATACAACTAGGATTCCTTTCGGACATTAATATTTTCAGTCTTTGTTTACGTTTATAGAATCCATTGACATTCCATTGCAGGATATCTAACCTAGACATTTTTGTATAATAATTTAAGTTTCCTTTGTAAACGAGTGATGCGGCTCTTTATACTACGGTTAGAAAAGTGTGGGTATAAGTCCGTTAACATATTAACTATAGCAGAAGGGTCCTTAGAGTATTGGGCACGCCACGCGCACCACACGCGCACGCCACGTGCACTCCACGCGCACGCCACGCGCACCACACGCGCACGCCACGCGCACCACACGTGCACGCCACGTGCACTCCACGCGCATGCCACGCGCACCACACGCGCACGCCACGCGCACGCCACGCGCACGCCACGCGCACTCCACGCGCATGCCACGTGCACTCCACGCGCACGCCACGCGCACTCCACGCGCATGCCACGCGCACCACACGCGCACGCCACGCGCATCACACGCGCACGCCACGCGCACTACACGCGCACCACACGCGCACCACACGCGCACTCCACGCGCACGCCACTCGCACGCCACGTGCACTCCACGCGCACTCCACGCGCACCATACGCGCACGCCACGCGCACGCCACGCGCACGCCACGCGCACTCCACGCGCACGCCACGCGCACGCCACGCGCACGCCACGCGCACGCCACGCGCACGCCACGCGCACGCCACGCGCACTCCACGCGCACGCCACGCGCACTCCACGCGCACGCCACGCGCATTCCACGCGCACGCCACGCGCACCACACGCGCACGCCACGCGCACCACACGTGCACGCCACGTGCATTCCACGCGCATGCCACGCGCACCACACGCGCACGCCACGCGCATCACACGCGCACGCCACGCGCACCCCACGCGCACTCCACGCGCACCACACGCGCACCACACGCGCACGCCACGCGCACTCCACGCGCACGCCACTCGCACGCCACGCGCACTCCACGCGCACTCCACGCGCACCATACGCGCACGCCACGTGCACCACACGCGCATTCCACGCGCACTCCACGCGCACCATACGCGCACGCCACGTGCACCACACGCGAACGCCACGCGCACCACACGCGCACGCCACGTGCACTCCACGCGCACGCCACGCGCACCGTACGCGCACGCCACGCGCACCACACGCGCACGCCACGCGCACTCCACGCGCACGCCACGTGCACCACACGCGCACGCCACGCGCACGCCACTCGCACTCCATGCGCACGCCACGCGCTTTCCACTCGCACGCCACGCGCACCACACGCGCACGCCACGCACACCACACGTGCACGCCACGTGCACTCCACGCGCATGCCACGCGCACCACACGCGCACGCCACGCGCATCACACGCGCACGCCACGCGCACTACACGCGCACCACACGCGCACCACACGCGCACTCCACGCGCACGCCACTCGCACGCCACGTGCACTCCACGCGCACTCCACGCGCACCATACGCGCACGCCACGCGCACGCCACGCGCACGCCACGCGCACTCCACGCGCACGCCACGCGCACGCCACGCGCACCACACGCGCACGCCACGCGCACTCCACGCGCACGCCACTCGCACGCCACGCGCATTCCACGCGAACTCCACGCGCACCATACGCGCACGCCACGTGCACCACACGCGCACGCCACGCGCACCACACGCGCACGCCACGTGCACTCCACGCGCACGCCACGCGCACCACACGCGCACGCCACGCGCACCACACGTGCACGCCACGTGCACTCCACGCGCATGCCACGCGCACCACACGCGCACGCCACGCGCACGCCACGCGCACGCCACGCGCACTCCACGCGCATGCCACGTGCACTCCACGCGCACGCCACGCGCACTCCACGCGCATGCCACGCGCACCACACGCGCACGCCACGCGCACTCCACGCGCACGCCACGCGCACTCCACTCGCACATTACGTTATAATTACACATTGAGTAATTATAAATGTTAAGTAACTTTTTTAATTTAATTGTTACTTAACTTTAATTATTACTTATTTATTTATTTATTTATGTGACATGGAAAACTTACAGCTAAGTGACATCAGTGGAAATTTTATATGAGGATCAGAAAGCCAATTACAAGTTTTCACCTCTAAGTAACAGAATAATTGAATACAAGATATTGTGAACGGTCTTACTAGTTAGATACAGATATATGTTTTTAAGTAGGATAACAAAATAACTAAAACAAAAAGTTTAAACTTTAAAGGTAGGTCTGACTAAAAACCAGAAAGAAGTGTATGCTAATTATATCGTACAATTTACCATAGTATTGTGGTTTGAATACGTTATACAAATTTAGGAAATCAAGTTATAAAAAAATTTGCAGCTCAAGCTCTTTCTAATCGACGTTGTCTTAGAAGTAAATACATCAAGATCGTAATCACGGCATAGCTTGTTGAAGTTGCGACTCGCTCTCACAACATACGAGTTTTGTCTGTAGTTGGTGGAGGCTTTTGGTACCGCTATTGGTGGGTTGAATCTTATGAATTTAGTAGGAACATTAATGGAGAATTTGGAAAGTAGTTGCGGGCAGTCTAATGCATTTGACATCGTCTTTAATAGTAAAAAACAATCAGATATCATGCGTCGTGTTTTTAATGGTAGGATATGAAATTTCTTACAAAGGCTTAGATAATTGTCCGAGTGGTATGCAATTTTTTGATGATAGCACAATATTGATAAAACCCTTTTGAATCGCCTCTATACGGTCTACATGTTTATGATAGTAAGGGTTCCACACCTGCGAGGCATACTCGAGATGACTTCTGACATGTGTGCAATACAAAATTTTCAAGGTTTTCGCTTCAGTAAAACATTTCGACATACGCATCACAAACCCCAAGGCCTTGGAAGCTTTATTAATAATCGCCTCGATCTGAGTATCAAAAATTAGTTTGTAATCGTGATGTACACCTAAATCACGAACACAGCTTGACCTAGATAAGATTTGGCCTCCTAATGAATTATTCTCGTTTATGGCAAAGCGTTTCCGAGTATACGTTATTATTGAACATTTGGTAGGATTGAGATCTAGTTTGTTCAATTTGCAATAGTTTTCAAGGTTGGAAAGGTCTAATTGAAAGTTACGAGCATCTTCAGATGATTTTATTATAGCGTAAATTTTCATATCGTCCGCAAAACATAAAAGTTTTGCGAACTTTAAGCAGGAAGCAATGTCGTTTACGTAGATTATAAATAATAAAGGCCCGAGTAGCGAGCCTTGAGGCACACCGCTCGGTACACGAACCCAGTTAAGTAATACTTTATTTGTTACCTACTTAACTTTAATTATTACTTTACTTTATGTATTACCTAACTTTTATTATTATTTAACTTTAATTATTACTTAATTTTAATTGTTACTTAACTTTAAGTATTACTTATCCTTAAATATTACTTAAAGCTAAGTAATATTTAAGTCTTAAAGGCACATCAATAGATCTTAAATTGCATTTATCGAATTCCACCCGCGCACGCCACGCGCACTCCACGCGCACGCCACGCGCACGCCACGCGCACGCAACGCGCACTCCACGCGCACTCCACGCGCACTCCACGCGCACGCCACGCGCACTCCACGCGCACGCCACGCGCAAGACACGCGCACGCCACGTGCACTCCACGCGCACGCCACGCGCACTCCACGCGCACCACACGCGCACGCCACGTGCACCACACGCGAACGCCACGTGCACTCCACGCGCATGCCACGCGCACCACACGCGCACGCCACGCGCACTCCACGCGCACTCCATGCGCACGCCACGCGCGAAAGCGCGCACTCCACGCGCACGCCACGCGCACTCCACGCGCACTCCACGCGCATGCCACGCGCACTCCACGCGCACGCCACGCGCACTCCACTCGCACATTACGTTATAATTACACATTGAGTAATTATAAATGTTAAGTAACTTTTTTAATTTAATTGTTACTTAACTTTAATTATTACTTATTTATTTATTTATTTATGTGACATGGAAAACTTACAGCTAAGTGACATCAGTGGAAATTTTATATGAGGATCAGAAAGCCAATTACAAGTTTTCACCTCTAAGTAACAGAATAATTGAATGCAAGATATTGTGAACGGTCTTTCTAGTTAGATACAGATATATGTTTTTAAGTAGGATAACAAAATAACTAAAACAAAAAGTTTATTATTATTTATTATTTATTATATTAATAGCAACATTACAGTATTATAGATAAGTCTACAATATGTTACTTGTTAGAATGAGATGATTAGATTTTAAATATTTTGTTTTGACATTAATAACATTACATAAAGCTTATTTTAGTATACATAATAGGTTTTATTACATTATAGTTATGTGTGAGTTTTTACCAGCATAAGAAGTGCATGTGTGTGTCTCATATTGTCAGTGAGTACGTGCGTATGTGTGTGTGTGTGTTTGGTTAGAAATAGAAAATTAGTTATTTAGACCCTATTAAATGAGTAATTAACAAAGACTTAAAGTTTTTTAAACTTTTACAGTCTTTGATATTTTCTGGCAGTGAATTATATAATTTATAACGCCACGCGCACTCCACGCGCATGCCACGCGCACCACACGCGCACGCCACGCGCACCACACGCGCACGCCACGTGCACTCCACGCGCACGCCACGCGCACGCCACGCGCACTCCATGCGCACCACACGCGCACGCCACGCGCACTCCACGCGCACGCCACTCGCATGCCACGCGCACCATACGTGCACGCCACGTGCACCACACGCGCACGCCCCGTGCACTCCACGCGCACGCCACGCGCACCACACGCGCTTTCCACTCGCACGCCACTCGCACTCCACGCGCACGCCACTCGCACGCCACGCGCACTCCACGCGCACTCCACGCGCACGCCACGCGCACTCCATGCGCACGCCACGCGCTTTCCACTCGCACGCCACGCGCACGCCACGTGCACTCCACGCGCACGCCACGCGCACCGTACGCGCACGCCACGCGCACCACACGCGCACGCCACGCGCACTCCACGCGCACGCCACGTGCACCACACGCGCACGCCACGCGCACGCCACTCGCACTCCATGCGCACGCCACGCACTTTCCACTCGCACGCCACGCGCACCACACGCGCACGCCACGCGCACCACACGCGCACGCCACGTGCACTCCACGCGCATGCCACGCGCACCACACGCGCACGCCACGCGCATCACACGCGCACGCCACGCGCACTACACGCGCACCACACGCGCACCACACGCGCACTCCACGCGCACGCCACTCGCACGCCACGTGCACTCCACGCGCACTCCACGCGCACCATACGCGCACGCCACGCGCACGCCACGCGCACTCCACGCGACATCCGACAATAGGGTCTAAATAACTAATTTTCTATTTCTAACCAAACACACACACACACACACACACATACGCACGTACTCACTGACAATATGAGACACACACATGCACTTCTTATGCTGGTAAAAACTCACACATAACTATAATGTAATAAAACCTATTATGTATACTAAAATAAGCTTTATGTAATGTTATTAATGTCAAAACAAAATATTTAAAATCTAATCATCTCATTCTAACAAGTAACATATTGTAAACTTATCTATAATTCCGTCACTCACACGCAGTGCTGCGTTGTCGGATGTCCGTCACTCACACGCAGTGCTGCGTTGTCGGATGTCCGTCACTCACACGCAGTGCTGCGTTGTCGGATGTCCGTCACTCACACGCAGTGCTGCGTTGTCGGATGTCCGTCACTCACACGCAGTGCTGCGTTGTCGGATGTCCGTCACTCACACGCAGTGCTGCGTTGTCGGATGTCCGTCACTCACACGCAGTGCTGCGTTGTCGGATGTCCGTCACTCACACGCAGTGCTGCGTTGTCGGATGTCCGTCACTCACACGCAGTGCCGCGTTGTCGGATGTCCGTCACTCACACGCAGTGCTGCGTTGTCAGATGTCCGTCACTCACACGCAGTGCTGCGTTGTCGGATGTCCGTCACTCACACGCAGTGCTGCGTTGTCGGATGTCCGTCACTCACACGCAGTGGCGCGTTGTCGGATGTCCGTCACTCACACGCAGTGCTGCGTTGTCGGATGTCCGTCACTCACACGCAGTGCCGCATTGTCGGATGTCCGTCACTCACACGCAGTGCCGCGTTGTCGGATGTCCGTCACTCACATGCAGTGCTGCGTTATCGGATGTCCGTCACTCACACGCAGTGCTGCGTTGTCGGATGTCCGTCACTCACACGCAGTGCTGCGTTGTCGGATGTCCGTCACTCACACGCAGTGCCGCGTTGTCGGATGTCCGTCACTCACACGCAGTGCCGCGTTGTCGGATGTCCGTCACTCACACGCAGTGCCGCGTTGTCGGATGTCCGTCACTCACACGCAGTGCTGCGTTGTCGGATGTCCGTCACTCACACGCAGTGCTGCGTTGTCGGATGTCCGTCACTCACACGCAGTGCTGCGTTGTCGGATGTCCGTCACTCACACGCAGTGCTGCGTTGTCGGATGTCCGTCACTCACACGCAGTGCGGCGTTGTCGGATGTCCGTCACTCACACGCAGTGCCGCGTTGTCGGATGTCCGTCACTCACACGCAGTGCCGCGTTGTCGGATGTCCGTCACTCACACGCAGTGCCGCGTTGTCGGATGTCCGTCACTCACACGCAGTGCTGCGTTGTCGGATGTCCGTCACTCACACGCAGTGCTGCGTTGTCGGATGTCCGTCACTCACACGCAGTGCTGCGTTGTCGGATGTCCGTCACTCACACGCAGTGCCGCGTTGTCGGATGTCCGTCACTCACACGCAGTGCCGCGTTGTCGGATGTCCGTCACTCACACGCAGTGCTGCGTTGTCGGATGTCCGTCACTCACACGCAGTGCCGCGTTGTCGGATGTCCGTCACTCACACGCAGTGCCGCGTTGTCGGATGTCCGTCACTCACACGCAGTGCTGCGTTGTCGGATGTCCGTCACTCACACGCAGTGCCGCGTTGTCGGATGTCCGTCACTCACACGCAGTGCTGCGTTGTCGGATGTCCGTCACTCACACGCAGTGCTGCGTTGTCGGATGTCCGTCACTCACACGCAGTGCTGCGTTGTCGGATGTCCGTCACTCACACGCAGTGCCGCGTTGTCGATGTCCGTCACTCACACGCAGTGCTGCGTTGTCGGATGTCCGTCACTCACACGCAGTGCTGCGTTGTCGGATGTCCGTCACTCACACGCAGTGCTGCGTTGTCGGATGTCCGTCACTCACACGCAGTGCCGCGTTGTCGGATGTCCGTCACTCACACGCAGTGCTGCGTTGTCGGATGTCCGTCACTCACACGCAGTGCCGCGTTGTCGGATGTCCGTCACTCACACGCAGTGCTGCGTTGTCGGATGTCCGTCACTCACACGCAGTGCCGCGTTGTCGGATGTCCGTCACTCACACGCAGTGCTGCGTTGTCGTCTGTCCGTCACTCACACGCAGTGCTGCATTGTCGGATGTCCGTCACTCACACGCAGTGCCGCGTTGTCGGATGTCCGTCACTCACACGCAGTGCTGCGTTATCGGATGTCCGTCACTCACACGCAGTGCTGCGTTGTCGGATGTCCGTCACTCACACGCAGTGCTGCGTTGTCGGATGTCCGTCACTCACACGCAGTGCTGCGTTGTCGGATGTCCGTCACTCACACGCAGTGCCGCGTTGTCGGATGTCCGTCACTCACACGCAGTGCCGCGTTGTCGGATGTCCGTCACTCACACGCAGTGCTGCGTTGTCGGATGTCCGTCACTCACACGCAGTGCTGCGTTGTCGGATGTCCGTCACTCACACGCAGTGCTGCGTTGTCGGATGTCCGTCACTCACACGCAGTGCTGCGTTGTCGGATGTCCGTCACTCACACGCAGTGCCGCGTTGTCGGATGTCCGTCACTCACACGCAGTGCCGCGTTGTCGGATGTCCGTCACTCACACGCAGTGCTGCGTTGTCGGATGTCCGTCACTCACACGCAGTGCTGCGTTGTCGGATGTCCGTCACTCACACGCAGTGCTGCGTTGTCGGATGTCAGTCACTCACACGCAGTGCTGCGTTGTCGGATGTCAGTCACTCACACGCAGTGCTGCGTTGTCGGATGTCAGTCACTCACACGCAGTGCTGCGTTGTCGGATGTCCGTCACTCACACGCAGTGCTGCGTTGTCGGATGTCCGTCACTCACACGCAGTGCTGCGTTGTCGGATGTCCGTCACTCACACGCAGTGCTGCGTTGTCGGATGTCCGTCACTCACACGCAGTGCTGCGTTGTCGGATGTCCGTCACTCACACGCAGTGCTGCGTTGTCGGATGTCCGTCACTCACACGCAGTGCTGCGTTGTCGGATGTCCGTCACTCACACGCAGTGCTGCGTTGTCGGATGTCCGTCACTCACACGCAGTGCTGCGTTGTCGGATGTCCGTCACTCACACGCAGTGCTGCGTTGTCGGATGTCCGTCACTCACACGCAGTGCTGCGTTGTCGGATGTCCGTCACTCACACGCAGTGCTGCGTTGTCGGAGGTCCGTCACTCACACGCAGTGCTGCGTTGTCGGATGTCCGTCACTCACACGCAGTGCTGCGTTGTCGGATGTCCGTCACTCACACGCAGTGCTGCGTTGTCGGATGTCCGTCACTCACACGCAGTGCTGCGTTGTCGGATGTCCGTCACTCACACGCAGTGCTGCGTTGTCGGATGTCCGTCACTCACACGCAGTGCTGCGTTGTCGGATGTCCGTCACTCACACGCAGTGCTGCGTTGTCGGATGTCCGTCACTCACACGCAGTGCCGCGTTGTCGGATGTCCGTCACTCACACGCAGTGCTGCGTTGTCGGATGTCCGTCACTCACACGCAGTGCTGCGTTGTCGGATGTCCGTCACTCACACGCAGTGCTGCGTTGTCGGATGTCCGTCACTCACACGCAGTGCTGCGTTGTCGGATGTCCGTCACTCACACGCAGTGCTGCGTTGTCGGATGTCCGTCACTCACACGCAGTGCTGCGTTGTCGGATGTCCGTCACTCACACGCAGTGCTGCGTTGTCGGATGTCCGTCACTCACACGCAGTGCTGCGTTGTCGGACGTTCGTCACCCACACGCAGTGCTGCATTGTGGGACGTTCGTCACTCACACGCGTGCTCCGTTGTCGCTTGTCGGACGTTCGTCACACGCAGGGCGCGAACGTGGAGGGCAGCAGGCTGGACAGTGACAGTTTTCCACGCCGTACTGCGCTGTCGTATGTCACTCACCGGACTCTATGTCGTTGGGGTCGGAGGGGGACGGTGGCGAGGGTGGGGCGGCGGGCGCGAGCGGGGAGGGCAGCAGACTGGACAGCGACAGCGGCAGGTTGAGCCGCGACCGGTCCAGCTCGCCCGACGTCTCCACGCCGCACACGCAGTACTGCAGCTGTCCGCTCGCGTCTGTTGACTGTGAAGAAAAATAAACATTAGGCTGGGAAAAGATACGTTAGGTTACTGCATATTATGGTCACAATAGAACGAACCAGTAGACCGACTTCAAACAAACTGACACGGCGCGGGAACCGCTATAAGCATGCTAAGAACGACTGAGCAACGCAGTCACGGCGCGCGCCGGCAGATATGACATACTACGTCAAGCTTATTTTGGAGACTGCATAATATTATTATGGTCACAATAACCCAGTAGACCAGCTTCAAACAAACTGACACGGCGCGGGTATCGCTATAAGCATGCTAAGAACGACTGAGCAACGCAGTCACGGAGCGCGCCGACAGATATGGCATACTACGTCAAGCTTGACGTAGTATGCCATTTTGGAGAACACTTCCAACGCGGCCTATTTGTTTGTTTGTCTAGTGTGTTATGGTGGTTCATGTACACTTATGCGTCATAACACGGTCAAAATTACTGTAAGAATATGATTCGATGACGTGTTAACACATACTTGCAGTCGACATATTTTTGCATGGAAACTCATATTAAAAGACAAACTCTGAAAATTACCTCCTTCAAGTTGATGTAGAACTGCTGCACGAGAGGCCTCTTGGAATAGTACCAGAAGCGCTCTGTGGGCGGGTATATCTTCACTGGAGTCTCCACTACCAACCTGTCAACGAAAACCATATTTTGTTAACTCAAATTCGTTTGCTTTAATAATTATTTCGCTTAATTTTGAAATAGTCTTTATCTCTAATCTCTCTCTGTGTGACGTCACGCAAGCGGGTCTCTATACTACGTATGACGAGGTCTAGGGCGAGCGACATGTAGGCGGGGCGCCGGCGCCGCTCGCAACGTTGAACGGCGCAAGCGCAGCTTCGCTAATTCAAATACGTGTACGCAACGACCTTAAGAATATCATTCATCTCTTTCTCACCTGAGCGGGTCCCGTATTCCGCGTATGACAAGGTCAAGCGCGAGCGACATGTAAGCGGGGCGCCGGCACCGCTCGCAACGTTGAACGGCGCAAGCGCGTCCTCTCTAATTCAAATACGTGTACGCAACGACCTTAAGAATATCATTCATCTCTTTCTCACCTGAGCGGGTCCCGTATTCCGTGTATGACAAGGTCAAGCGCGAGCGATATGTAGGCGGGACGCCGGCACCGCTCGCCTTAGTTGAATGGCGCAAGCGCGTCCTCTCTAATTCAAATACGTATACGCAACGACCTTAAGAATATCTATCTATCTCTTTCTCACCTGAGCGGGTCTCGTATGCCGCGTATGACGAGGTCTAGGGCGAGCGACATGTACGTGGGGGCGCCGTCGCCGCTCGCCACGTTGAAGGGCGCGAGCGCGGCCTCGCCGGCGTTCCACAGTGCGCACACCGAGCACCCGGAACCGCCGGACGCGCCGCTCACCTGCGTATACGCACGTAAATATTAGATATTTATTATTTGGCGTTTACAGCATATAAAACTATTTTATGTAACTTATGTAAATGTTAAAAATCAAAATGTAATGCGTCATTTGTATAGAATAGATACAAAAAATGCTTCGTTCCACGTAAGTTTGTGTGTGTAAACAGTAAAATTTATGTTAGGTCGCACAAGTCTGTTATACGTAATTTTGTAGTGCCTGTCTCAGGCCTTAGCAATCCAGTCTTAAATATCACACTCACAATAATTCAGAAAACAATATGAGTAATAATCATAAACACCTACCATTTCTAAGAGTCTCATATCAGAGTGTTTGACGCCGCGGCCCGGAGCCAGCAGAATACCGAAGCATCTCTCAATGAACAGCGCACCGGTGTACGTCGACTGAAAAACAACAAACACGATTAATTTACAAATTGAATTGAATATTTTCCTTATACAATATTCTGTCTTGTTTGTCAAGCTACTTCTATAGAGCATCAGCATTAATCTACCAATATCGCTAGTCTTTAAACCGAACATTACTCCTTCCCTATTAATTTTTAACAGCAATCTTAAAGTTATGCCTATACACACTGTATTTGAATTTAATGATTATTTGTATGTACGAATTACAAATATACAGGTAATAAATATAGAAACATCAAGAAACATACCCAAATCTTTATCGTTTATTCTGTACAGATTTTAGATACGAGTACCAGAGAGAGGTGCTCTAGTTTGAGAACTCCATCCATGGTAAAATTAAGTTTCATTTATTAATTAAAGGCATTACTTTTATTTAATAAGCGCAATTTATATGCTCGGAAGACACTAAGGAAAGACCTTTCACCCGGGGCCTTGCAACGAGTAAGGCCGCCACTGCTCCTAGTTAGTTCTGTCAGTTCAACTCATATGGGTCACAACTGAACCCTAACAAATATACAAGAAGGTCATACCTGTCCATCGTCCGCTGTATCGGCGTGCGAGCTGCTGGAGACCTGCTGCACGTTGATGGTGACCTGCTTGTCGATGCCGCCGCGCAGCTTGAACCCCAGACGCTCTTTCGGCACGTGGCTGAATGTGCCCTGAAATATAAGGTTATTGCTGTTAATGATTTAACTTTTACTCAGGAATAAGTCGTACATTTAGTTTGCTACAGACGATAAAACTGTTTGTTGTCATAATATCTGCAGCGCGCATTAGAGAGTACATTTTGCCTGTTATCAAAGTAATCAGTTTCCACGATATTAGTTATCGACTTGTGTGGCCCATTAGTAAGAACTTTATGCGTGTTGCTGTGCGTCTGTGTGTGTGTGCGTGTGCGTGTTGCAGTGCGTGTGTGCGTGTGCGTGTTCGTGTGCGTGTGCGTGTGCGTGTGTGCGTGTGCGTGTTGCAGTGCGTGTGTGCGTGTGCGTGTTGCTGTGCGTGTGCGTGTTGCTGTGCGTGTGCGTGTTGCTGTGCGTCTGTGTGCGTGTTGCGTGTGTGCGTGCGTGTTGCTGTGCGTCTGTGTGTGTGTGCGCGTGTGCGTGTGCGTGTTGCAGTGCGTGTGTGCGTGTGCGTGTTGCTGTGCGTGTGCTTGTTGCTGTGTGCGTGTGTGCGTGTGCGTGTTGCTGTGCGTGTGCGTGTTGCTGTGCGTCTGTGTGTGTGTGCGTGTGCGTGTTGCAGTGCGTGTGTGCGTGTGCGTGTTGCTGTGCGTGTGCGTGTTGCTGTGCGTGTGCGTGTGTGCGTGTGCGTGTTGCAGTGCGTCTGTGTGTGTGTGCGCGTGTGCGTGTGCGTGTTGCAGTGCGTGTGTGCGTGTGCGTGTGCGTGTGCGTGTTGCTGCGTGTGCGTGTTCGTGTGCGTGTGCGTGTGCTTGTTGCAGTGCGTGTGTGCGTGTGCGTGTTGCTGTGCGTCTGTGTGTGTGTGCGTGTGCGTGTTGCAGTGCGTGTGTGCGTGTGCGTGTTGCTGTGCGTGTGTGCGTGTGCGTGTTGCTGTGCGTGTGTGCGTGTGCGTGTTGCTGTGCGTGTGCGTGTTGCAGTGCGTGTGTGCGTGTGCGTGTTGCTGTGCGTGTGCGTGTTGCTGCGTGTGCGTGTTCGTGTGCGTGTGCGTGTGCTTGTTGCAGTGCGTGTGTGCGTGTGCGTGTTGCTGCGTGTGCGTGTTCGTGTGCGTGTGCGTGTGCTTGTTGCAGTGCGTGTGTGCGTGTGCGTGTTGCTGTGCGTCTGTGTGTGTGTGCGTGTGCGTGTTGCAGTGCGTGTGTGCGTGTGCGTGTTGCTGTGCGTGTGTGCGTGTGCGTGTTGCTGTGCGTGTGTGCGTGTGCGTGTTGCTGTGCGTGTGCGTGTTGCAGTGCGTGTGTGCGTGTGCGTGTTGCTGTGCGTGTGCGTGTTGCTGTGCGTGTGTGCGTGTGCGTGTGCGTGTTGCTGCGTGTGCGTGTTCGTGTGCGTGTGCGTGTGTGCGTGTGCGTGTGCGTGTGCGTGTTGCTGCGTGTGCGTGTTCGTGTGCGTGTGCGTGTGCTTGTTGCAGTGCGTGTGTGCGTGTGCGTGTTGCTGTGCGTCTGTGTGTGTGTGCGTGTGCGTGTTGCAGTGCGTGTGTGCGTGTGCGTGTTGCTGTGCGTGTGTGCGTGTGCGTGTTGCTGTGCGTGTGTGCGTGTGCGTGTTGCTGTGCGTGTGCGTGTTGCAGTGCGTGTGTGCGTGTGCGTGTTGCTGTGCGTGTGCGTGTTGCTGTGCGTGTGCGTGTTGCTGCGTGTGCGTGTTCGTGTGCGTGTGCGTGTGCTTGTTGCAGTGCGTGTGTGCGTGTGCGTGTTGCTGCGTGTGCGTGTTCGTGTGCGTGTGCGTGTGCTTGTTGCAGTGCGTGTGTGCGTGTGCGTGTTGCTGTGCGTCTGTGTGTGTGTGCGTGTGCGTGTTGCAGTGCGTGTGTGCGTGTGCGTGTTGCTGTGCGTGTGTGCGTGTGCGTGTTGCT
>OW569323.1:17346200-17386200 GCA_937595015.1 Polyommatus icarus | reverse complement strand
TGCGTGTGTGCGTGTGCGTGTTCGTGTGCGTGTGCGTGTGCGTGTGCGTGTTGCTGTGCGTCTGTGCGTGTGTGCGTGCGTGTTGCTGTGCGTCTGTGTGTGTGTGCGCATGTGCATTAGTGAAGCACATTCGGTGATTTCTTTACTGCTACAATATAAAACAAATCGTCCGCATACTGCCCAATTCTTAATTTTGGGGAAGCCAAAACTTTAATTTTAAGTGATCCAATATTAAATAAAATCGGGGACATGGGGTCCCCCTGTGCCAAACCGTCGCGACAAATTCTCACGATCACCTCACCGTTTGTCAATTTATAGACAATAAACCTACAACTGAGAAATTCTCGTACATAATTGCAAATATGGACATCGACACCGAATTCGACGAGACGCTCGATGAGCACCTCGACCGATACACAGTTGTAGGTATCCGCGATGTCCGTAAATGCACACAAAAGGAATTCTTTTTTATTAAAGCTGAGTTCTACATCCATGGCGAAACGCGCGAGGCCGTCCGTACAGGATCGTCCTCGACGAAAGCCTATCATAATATAATCGGGAAAAAAATTATTTCCTTCAAAAAACTGTTCCAGTCTTTTGGTAATAATTTTATTAAAAATTTTGCAAAGACAATTAATCAGCGATATCGGACAATACTTTAAATCGGCACCGGTGCGTTTAGGTATAGCGATGACTTTAATGTTTCGCCATTGAAGAGGAATCGTCGAGGAGGTATAGATCGAATTATAAATTTTTAACAGAATATGTTTAGCGTTACCTGGGAGGTGATATATCATAGAATACAACACACCGTCTAAACCGGCAGAAGTATCTTTTCGTTTGATTACAGAAACCAGCTCGGCCATTGTGATAAGATAACACGTTTGATCCCGGGAATTATTAAAAAACTGATTACGCGGCGGGGGAGCCGCGCCGTCGGGAGTTAGATTCCTCACGAACTGTTGCGCCTCCTCCTCCGTTAACGTGTTCGTTCTACTCGAATATCCCTTGATCCATCGAAGTTTACGCCACATATCGGTGCAATTCGTTTTATAATCGATACTTTCACAGAATTTCTGCCACGAATCTAGTTTGGCCTGCCGTATTAGTTTGCGGGCTACGACCACCTTCTCTTTGAAAGCTAAATAATTTTCTGTCGTACGGTTTTTGCGTAGTGTTTTAAGAGCGAGCCTCCTTTCCGCTATCGCTCTCGACAGATTTTGATTCCACCACGGCTTCGGTTTGAATTTAGAAAGAGGACCAGCGCTAATTCGTGTTGAAGGTATGAAAGCATCTGCTGCGCTACTAATGATACCGAAAAGGTTATCGTAATTTTCCTGAACACTATCACTAAAAATAAACATGCTACATTTCGATTCAATGTCCGATTCGTATCCTTCCCAATCTGCTCGTTTAACGTTTCGTTTTGAAAAATATTCACATAGCGAATGGTTTTTAATTTTGATCATAATAAGTAGATGGTCGCTACCAAAATTTTCGTTAGTGACGGCCCAAGAACACGCTAGCACCAAATCGGAGCTGGCGAAGGAAATGTCCGGAGAAGAACAAACTATTCTGTCGTGTACTTTTGAAATACGTGTTGGACTCCTATCATTTAGGAAGGAGAAGTTATGGTCCGAGCAAGATTCTGCAATCATACGACCTCTGCCGTCAGTAGTGTACGACCAGGAAGCATGGTGAGCATTGAAGTCACCCGCCATTAAGGTTTTACGGCTAAAGAGAGAGAACAATTCGTCAAAATCTCTCTTCCTTATCCTAACATTACTCGGTGAATACACACCTAATACGTATTGAAGTGAACTTTGATTAATCAATTCTACACACAACATATCGAGTTTATTCGATGTTAAATTTAATTCTTTTACTCTAGCTGGAAGCGAGACATGCACTAGAATAATCAAACCACCGAACCCGTCATGTCGATCCTGTCTGAAACAGCAGTAGCCCGATACATTGAAATTTCTATCGCCAGAAAGCCACGTTTCGGAACAAATACATATATGAACACTTTCCCTGCTCAGAAACGTCTCCAATTCAGCTTTCTTCGGTAAAATACTACGGCTGTTCCATTGTACAATTTTAAGATTCATGATGTTAATATGTGCTAAGTTTTTTAATCATACGAGTAATCCGATTTTTAACTTTTCTTGCCGAAATTTCTTTTATAACTTCTTTTAAAATTTTAACTAACTGTCCAATATCATCCGTGTACGTTAAGCTTATCTGTAGAATATTTTCTTTACCGTACGATTCATCTAAGAAACTCATAAATTCTTTAATCGACATGGGGTAATCGCCGCTTTCCAAAATCTTTTCAATTTCTGTAATCTCCGAGGGCTGTATGTCGATCGTCCTTTTTTGTTTTTTAACAACTTTCTTAGCCGGGTCAGTGTCGTCGATGGAAACTTCGCTCGAGTCGGACTCACTCATGGCCTCGCTATCTGACAATAATATTTCTGTAGGAGCGGGCGCGCTTAGCGACGATTCGGTCGTAGTAGGCGGGTGCGGTCTTTTGAAAGTTACGGGCGGACGGAAATTAGGAACGTTCAAAAAATCACTAGCGTTGTTAGCGGGATTCGAATTCTCATTCCATTGTGTATTGCCTGGACACTTATTAGCGACGTGACCTTCTTGTTTGCATAAAAAGCACGTCATCGAGTCTGAGGACACGTAAATCCAGTAGGATGTACCGTCAAAGTCCACCTGAATACGTTCAGGCAAAGTATTAATGACTTCCGGTGGAACGTAAGCCTGCCGACGAAAACTGAGTATATGATTAAATCCGGGCTCGGTGATACCGGCCCGGATAAAAGATACCGGTGAGGCCAATTCTATCTTCATCTCGGTTAATTTTGCTTCGATTACATTGTGAGGTATTATCGGACATACGTTGGACAGTATGATGCGTTTATTTCTCGTTATCAGAGGACGAATGGGTACTTTCCTGTTGTTTAGTACGATACACTGATGGACGTCTGTTAATTCTTCGGCGACTTCCTTGGTTGAAACGAATAGGCATACACGGTTATTAGACATCCTACTGATGAATCTAATTTTTGCGGGATCAATAATTTTACCGAAGGCGTAGGCATAGTCTTTGATTTGCATGTCGTCTATCGCGTCCACGATGACTGCTTTTTGTCATAAGTGTCATCTATTAGTTCAGTGTCTACCATTAGGTACTTTCCCGTATATCGATTATTTGTTTTATTAACTGTGTCCGAATCGATTTTTCGTAATCGAATCACTTTCTACGAATTCTAAATGCGATTTTTTCTACACATTATTATCAATCAAATGAGCCACATCGGCGCTTCAAAGATCATCAGTTTAGGTCAAGTATTTCTACCTCTTCAATATTTATGTCGAAAAAGTCATGGTTTTGTGTTCTCATAGCGATGTTGCGTGATTATTATAATTTTTACAATATAAAGTAAGTACTCTAGTATCAGCTATCTATAGCTGATAGCGCCCAAAACTCCTGTGTTCGTTGGTGTTTGTAGGTGATCGTGTGTGTTTGTAAGTGTTCGTGGGTGTTTGTGGGTGTTCGTGTGTGTTTGTGAGTGTTTGTGGGTGTTTGTTGGTGTTCGTGTGTGTTTGTGAGTGTTCGTGGGTGTTTGTGGATGATTATGAGTGTTTGTGATTGTTCGTTTGTGTGTTTGTGAGTGTTCGTGAGTGTTCGTGGGTGATCGTGTGTGTTTGTGGCTGTTCGTGGGTGTTTGTGGGTGATCGTGTGTGTTTGTGTCCAACATCCAACGACGTCCAACACCAACGTCCATCACTAACACCAACGTCCAACGTCCACCATCCAACATCCAACATCCAGCACCAACGCCCAACAACCAACGTCCAAACACCAACACCAACGTCCAACACCAACACCCGGACGTGTTTGTGAGTGCTTGTGGGTGACCTTGTGTGTTTGTGAGTGTTTGTGAGTGTTCGTGGGTGTTTGTGGGTGTTCGTGTGTGTTTGTGAGTGATCGTGGGTGTTTGTGAGTGTTCGTGGGTGTTTGTGGGTGTTCGTGTGTGTTTGTGAGTGTTTGTGGGTGTTTGTGTGTGTTTGTGAGTGTTTGTGAGTGTTTGTGTCCAACATCCAACGACGTCCAACACCAACGTTCATCACAAACACCAACGTCCAACGTCCAACAACCAACGTCCAAACACCAACACAAACGTCCAAACACCAACACCACCGCCAACACCAACATCCAACATCCAACATCCAACACCAACACCAACGTCCAACACCAACGTCCAACACCAACACCCAAACGTGTTTGTGGGTGCTTGTGGGTGATCGTGTGTGTTTGTGAGTGTTTGTGAGTGTTCGTGGGTGTTTGTAGGTGATCGTGTGTGTTTGTAAGTGTTCGTGGGTGTTAGTGGGTGTTCGTGTGTGTTTGTGAGTGTTTGTGGTTGTTTGTTGGTGTTCGTGTGTGTTTGTGAGTGTTTGTGGATGTTTGTGGGTGTTCGTGTGTGTTTGTGTCCAACATCCAACGACGTCCAACACCAACGTCCATCACCAACACCAAAGTCCAACGTCCAACGTCCAACAATCAACGTCCAAACACCAACACCACCGCCAACTATAGTAGGCCCTAAAAATGAGTGAGTCTTAAAGGCACATCAATAGATCTTAAATTGCATTTATCGAATTCCACCCGCGCACGCCACGCGCACTCCACGCGCACGCCACGCGCACGCCACGCGCACGCAACGCGCACTCCACGCGCACTCCACGCGCACTCCACGCGCACGCCACGCGCACTCCACGCGCACGCCACGCGCAAGACACGCGCACGCCACGTGCACTCCACGCGCACGCCACGCGCACTCCACGCGCACCACACGCGCACGCCACGTGCACCACACGCGAACGCCACGTGCACTCCACGCGCATGCCACGCGCACCACACGCGCACGCCACGCGCACTCCACGCGCACTCCATGCGCACGCCACGCGCGAAAGCGCGCACTCCACGCGCACGCCACGCGCACTCCACGCGCACTCCACGCGCATGCCACGCGCACTCCACGCGCACGCCACGCGCACTCCACTCGCACATTACGTTATAATTACACATTGAGTAATTATAAATGTTAAGTAACTTTTTTAATTTAATTGTTACTTAACTTTAATTATTACTTATTTATTTATTTATTTATGTGACATGGAAAACTTACAGCTAAGTGACATCAGTGGAAATTTTATATGAGGATCAGAAAGCCAATTACAAGTTTTCACCTCTAAGTAACAGAATAATTGAATGCAAGATATTGTGAACGGTCTTTCTAGTTAGATACAGATATATGTTTTTAAGTAGGATAACAAAATAACTAAAACAAAAAGTTTATTATTATTTATTATTTATTATATTAATAGCAACATTACAGTATTATAGATAAGTCTACAATATGTTACTTGTTAGAATGAGATGATTAGATTTTAAATATTTTGTTTTGACATTAATAACATTACATAAAGCTTATTTTAGTATACATAATAGGTTTTATTACATTATAGTTATGTGTGAGTTTTTACCAGCATAAGAAGTGCATGTGTGTGTCTCATATTGTCAGTGAGTACGTGCGTATGTGTGTGTGTGTGTGTGTGTGTGTTTGGTTAGAAATAGAAAATTAGTTATTTAGACCCTATTAAATGAGTAATTAACAAAGACTTAAAGTTTTTTAAACTTTTACAGTCTTTGATATTTTCTGGCAGTGAATTATATAATTTATAACGCCACGCGCACTCCACGCGCATGCCACGCGCACCACACGCGCACGCCACGCGCACCACACGCGCACGCCACGTGCACTCCACGCGCACGCCACGCGCACGCCACGCGCACTCCATGCGCACCACACGCGCACCACACGCGCACGCCACGCGCACTCCACGCGCACGCCACTCGCATGCCACGCGCACCATACGTGCACGCCACGTGCACCACACGCGCACGCCCCGTGCACTCCACGCGCACGCCACGCGCACCACACGCGCTTTCCACTCGCACGCCACTCGCACTCCACGCGCACGCCACTCGCACGCCACGCGCACTCCACGCGCACTCCACGCGCACGCCACGCGCACTCCATGCGCACGCCACGCGCTTTCCACTCGCACGCCACGCGCACGCCACGTGCACTCCACGCGCACGCCACGCGCACCCCACGCGCACGCCACGCGCACCACACGCGCACGCCACGCGCACTCCACGCGCACGCCACGTGCACCACACGCGCACGCCACGCGCACGCCACTCGCACTCCATGCGCACGCCACGCGCTTTCCACTCGCACGCCACGCGCACCACACGCGCACGCCACGCGCACCACACGTGCACGCCACGTGCACTCCACGCGCATGCCACGCGCACCACACGCGCACGCCACGCGCACCACACGCGCACGCCACGCGCACTACACGCGCACCACACGCGCACCACACGCGCACTCCACGCGCACGCCACTCGCACGCCACGTGCACTCCACGCGCACTCCACGCGCACCATACGCGCACGCCACGCGCACGCCACGCGCACTCCACGCGCACGCCACTCGCACGCCACGCGCACTCCACGCGCACTCCACGCGCATGCCACGCGCACTCCACGCGCACGCCACGCGCACTCCACTCGCACATTACGTTATAATTACACATTGAGTAATTATAAATGTTAAGTAACTTTTTTAATTTAATTGTTACTTAACTTTAATTATTACTTATTTATTTATTTATTTATGTGACATGGAAAACTTACAGCTAAGTGACATCAGTGGAAATTTTATATGAGGATCAGAAAGCCAATTACAAGTTTTCACCTCTAAGTAACAGAATAATTGAATACAAGATATTGTGAACGGTCTTACTAGTTAGATACAGATATATGTTTTTAAGCAGGATAACAAAATAACTAAAACAAAAAGTTTATTATCATTTATTATTTATTATATTAATAGCAACATTACAGTATTATAGATAAGTTTACAATATGTTACTTGTTAGAATGAGATGATTAGATTTTAAATATTTTGTTTTGACATTAATAACATTACATAAAGCTTATTTTAGTATACATAATAGGTTTTATTACATTATAGTTATGTGTGAGTTTTTACCAGCATAAGAAGTGCATGTGTGTGTCTCATATTGTCAGTGAGTACGTGCGTATGTGTGTGTGTGTGTGTGTGTGTTTGGTTAGAAATAGAAAATTAGTTATTTAGACCCTATTAAATGAGTAATTAACAAAGACTTAAAGTTTTTTAAACTTTTACAGTCTTTGATATTTTCTGGCAGTGAATCATATAATTTAGCACCTTCAAAAAGTATAGTTCGCTTTTCAAGATCAGATTTAACGCTTTCAATATGTAAGTTATTTGCTCTTCTAAGATTACGCTTGTTAATATCTATATTTCTTTTAAATGCTATTTGTGATCGAGTATAATTATATATGAGGATCAGAAAGCCAATTACCTCTAAGGAACAGAACAGTAAGTGACATCAGTGGAAATTTTATATGAGGATCAGAAAGCCAATTACAAGTTTTCACCTCTAAGTAACAGAATAATTGAATACAAGATATTGTGAACGGTCTTACTAGTTAGATACAGATATATGTTTTTAAGTAGGATAACAAAATAACTAAAACAAAAAGTTTATTATCATTTATTATTTATTATATTAATAGCAACATTACAGTATTATAGATAAGTTTACAATATGTTACTTGTTAGAATGAGATGATTAGATTTTAAATATTTTGTTTTGACATTAATAACATTACATAAAGCTTATTTTAGTATACATAATAGGTTTTATTACATTATAGTTATGTGTGAGTTTTTACCAGCATAAGAAGTGCATGTGTGTGTCTCATATTGTCAGTGAGTACGTGCGTATGTGTGTGTGTGTGTGTGTGTGTTTGGTTAGAAATAGAAAATTAGTTATTTAGACCCTATTAAATGAGTAATTAACAAAGACTTAAAGTTTTTTAAACTTTTACAGTCTTTGATATTTTCTGGCAGTGAATCATATAATTTAGCACCTTCAAAAAGTATAGTTCGCTTTTCAAGATCAGATTTAACGCTTTCAATATGTAAGTTATTTGCTCTTCTAAGATTACGCTTGTTAATATCTATATTTCTTTGAAATGCTATTTGTGATCGAGTATAATTATATATGAGGATCAGAAAGCCAATTACCTCTAAGGAACAGAACAGTAAGTGACATCAGTGGAAATTTTATATGAGGATCAGAAAGCCAATTACAAGTTTTCACCTCTAAGTAACAGAATAATTGAATACAAGATATTGTGAACGGTCTTACTAGTTAGATACAGATATATGTTTTTAAGTAGGATAACAAAATAACTAAAACAAAAAGTTTATTATCATTTATTATTTATTATATTAATAGCAACATTACAGTATTATAGATAAGTTTACAATATGTTACTTGTTAGAATGAGATGATTAGATTTTAAATATTTTGTTTTGACATTAATAACATTACATAAAGCTTATTTTAGTATACATAATAGGTTTTATTACATTATAGTTATGTGTGAGTTTTTACCAGCATAAGAAGTGCATGTGTGTGTCTCATATTGTCAGTGAGTACGTGCGTATGTGTGTGTGTGTGTGTGTGTGTTTGGTTAGAAATAGAAAATTAGTTATTTAGACCCTATTAAATGAGTAATTAACAAAGACTTAAAGTTTTTTAAACTTTTACAGTCTTTGATATTTTCTGGCAGTGAATCATATAATTTAGCACCTTCAAAAAGTATAGTTCGCTTTTCAAGATCAGATTTAACGCTTTCAATATGTAAGTTATTTGCTCTTCTAAGATTACGCTTGTTAATATCTATATTTCTTTGAAATGCTATTTGTGATCGAGTATAATTATATATGAGGATCAGAAAGCCAATTACCTCTAAGGAACAGAACAGTAAGTGACATCAGTGGAAATTTTATATGAGGATCAGAAAGCCAATTACAAGTTTTCACCTCTAAGTAACAGAATAATTGAATACAAGATATTGTGAACGGTCTTACTAGTTAGATACAGATATATGTTTTTAAGTAGGATAACAAAATAACTAAAACAAAAAGTTTATTATCATTTATTATTTATTATATTAATAGCAACATTACAGTATTATAGATAAGTTTACAATATGTTACTTGTTAGAATGAGATGATTAGATTTTAAATATTTTGTTTTGACATTAATAACATTACATAAAGCTTATTTTAGTATACATAATAGGTTTTATTACATTATAGTTATGTGTGAGTTTTTACCAGCATAAGAAGTGCATGTGTGTGTCTCATATTGTCAGTGAGTACGTGCGTATGTGTGTGTGTGTGTGTGTGTTTGGTTAGAAATAGAAAATTAGTTATTTAGACCCTATTAAATGAGTAATTAACAAAGACTTAAAGTTTTTTAAACTTTTACAGTCTTTGATATTTTCTGGCAGTGAATTATATAATTTAGCACCTTCAAAAAGTATAGTTCGCTTTTCAAGATCAGATTTAACGCTTTCAATATGTAAGTTATTTGCTCTTCTAAGATTACGCTTGTTAATATCTATATTTCTTTTAAATGCTATTTGTGATCGAGTCTAATTATATATGAGGATCAGAAAGCCAATTACCTCTAAGGAACAGAACAGTAAGTGACATCAGTGGAAATTTTATATGAGGATCAGAAAGCCAATTACAAGTTTTCACCTCTAAGTAACAGAATAATTGAATACAAGATATTGTGAACGGTCTTACTAGTTAGATACAGATATATGTTTTTAAGTAGGATAACAAAATAACTAAAACAAAAAGTTTAAACTTTAAAGGTAGGTCTGACTAAAAACCAGAAAGAAGTGTATGCTAATTATATCGTACAATTTACCATAGTATTGTGGTTTGAATACGTTATACAAATTTAGGAAATCAAGTTATAAAAAAATTTGCAGCTCAAGCTCTTTCTAATCGACGTTGTCTTAGAAGTAAATACATCAAGATCGTAATCACGGCATAGCTTGTTGAAGTTGCGACTCGCTCTCACAACATACGAGTTTTGTCTGTAGTTGGTGGAGGCTTTTGGTACCGCTATTGGTGGGTTGAATCTTATGAATTTAGTAGGAACATTAATGGAGAATTTGGAAAGTAGTTGCGGGCAGTCTAATGCATTTGACATCGTCTTTAATAGTAAAAAACAATCAGATATCATGCGTCGTGTTTTTAATGGTAGGATATGAAATTTCTTACAAAGGCTTAGATAATTGTCCGAGTGGTATGCAATTTTTTGATGATAGCACAATATTGATAAAACCCTTTTGAATCGCCTCTATACGGTCTACATGTTTATGATAGTAAGGGTTCCACACCTGCGAGGCATACTCGAGATGACTTCTGACATGTGTGCAATACAAAATTTTCAAGGTTTTCGCTTCAGTAAAACATTTCGACATACGCATCACAAACCCCAAGGCCTTGGAAGCTTTATTAATAATCGCCTCGATCTGAGTATCAAAAATTAGTTTGTAATCGTGATGTACACCTAAATCACGAACACAGCTTGACCTAGATAAGATTTGGCCTCCTAATGAATTATTCTCGTTTATGGCAAAGCGTTTCCGAGTATACGTTATTATTGAACATTTGGTAGGATTGAGATCTAGTTTGTTCAATTTGCAATAGTTTTCAAGGTTGGAAAGGTCTAATTGAAAGTTACGAGCATCTTCAGATGATTTTATTATAGCGTAAATTTTCATATCGTCCGCAAAACATAAAAGTTTTGCGAACTTTAAGCAGGAAGCAATGTCGTTTACGTAGATTATAAATAATAAAGGCCCGAGTAGCGAGCCTTGAGGCACACCGCTCGGTACACGAACCCAGTTAAGTAATACTTTATTTGTTACCTACTTAACTTTAATTATTACTTTACTTTATGTATTACCTAACTTTTATTATTATTTAACTTTAATTATTACTTAATTTTAATTGTTACTTAACTTTAAGTATAACTTATCCTTAAATATTACTTAAAGCTAAGTAATATTTAAGTCTTAAAGGCACATCAATAGATCTTAAATTGCATTTATCGAATTCCACCCGCGCACGCCACGCGCACTCCACGCGCACGCCACGCGCACGCCACGCGCACGCCACGCGCACGCCACGCGCACGCCACGCGCATTCCACGCGCACGCCACGCGCACCACACGCACACGCCACGCGCACCACACGTGCACGCCACGTGCATTCCACGCGCATGCCACGCGCACCACACGCGCACGCCACGCGCATCACACGCGCACGCCACGCGCACTCCACGCGCACCACACGCGCACCACACGCGCACGCCACGCGCACTCCACGCGCACGCCACTCGCACGCCACGCGCATTCCACGCGCACGCCACGCGCATCGCACGCGCACGCCACGCGCACTCCACGCGCACCACACGCGCACGCCACGCGCACTCCACGCGCACGCCACTCGCACGCCACGCGCATTCCACGCGCACTCCACGCGCACGCCACGCGCACGCCACGCGCACTCCACGCGCACGCCACTCGCACGCCACGCGCACTCCACGCGCACTCCACGCGCATGCCACGCGCACTCCACGCGCACGCCACGCGCACTCCACTCGCACATTACGTTATAATTACACATTGAGTAATTATAAATGTTAAGTAACTTTTTTAATTTAATTGTTACTTAACTTTAATTATTACTTATTTATTTATTTATTTATGTGACATGGAAAACTTACAGCTAAGTGACATCAGTGGAAATTTTATATGAGGATCAGAAAGCCAATTACAAGTTTTCACCTCTAAGTAACAGAATAATTGAATACAAGATATTGTGAACGGTCTTACTAGTTAGATACAGATATATGTTTTTAAGTAGGATAACAAAATAACTAAAACAAAAAGTTTAAACTTTAAAGGTAGGTCTGACTAAAAACCAGAAAGAAGTGTATGCTAATTATATCGTACAATTTACGGCCTCTATACGCCTCTATACGGTCTACATGTTTATGATAGTAAGGGTTCCACACCTGTGAGGCATACTCGAGATGACTTCTGACATGTGTGCAATACAAAATTTTCAAGGTTTTCGCTTCAGTAAAACATTTCGACATACGCATCACAAACCCCAAGGCCTTGGAAGCTCTATTAATAATCGCCTCGATCTGAGTATCATAAATTAGTTTGTAATCGTGATGTACACCTAAATCACGAACACAGCTTGACCTAGATAAGATTTGGCCTCCTAATGAATTATTCTCGTTTATGGCAAAGCGTTTCCGAGTATACGTTATTATTGAACATTTGGTAGGATTGAGATCTAGTTTGTTCAATTTGCAATAGTTTTCAAGGTTGGAAAGGTCTAATTGAAAGTTACGAGCATCTTCAGATGATTTTATTATAGCGTAAATTTTCATATCGTCCGCAAAACATAAAAGTTTTGCGAACTTTAAGCAGGAAGCAATGTCGTTTACGTAGATTATAAATAATAAAGGCCCGAGTAGCGAGCCTTGAGGCACACCGCTCGGTACACGAACCCAGTTAAGTAATACTTTATTTGTTACCTACTTAACTTTAATTATTACTTTACTTTATGTATTACCTAACTTTTATTATTATTTAACTTTAATTATTACTTAATTTTAATTGTTACTTAACTTTAAGTATTACTTATCCTTAAATATTACTTAAAGCTAAGTAATATTTAAGTCTTAAAGGCACATCAATAGATCTTAAATTGCATTTATCGAATTCCACCCGCGCACGCCACGCGCACTCCACGCGCACGCCACGCGCACGCCACGCGCACGCCACGAGCACTCCACGCGCACGCCACGCGCACGCCACGCGCACTCCACGCGCATGCCACGCGCACCACACGCGCACGCCACGCGCACTCCACGCGCACTCCATGCGCACGCCACGCGCTTTCCACGCGCACGCCACGCGCACCACACGCGCACGCCACGTGCACTCCACGCGCACGCCACGCGCACTCCACGCGCATGCCACGCGCACCACACGCGCACGCCACGCGCACTTCACGCGCACGCCACGCGCACGCCACGCGCACGCCACGCGCACTCCACGCGCATGCCACGCGCACTCCACGCGCACGCCACGCGCACCACACGTGCACGCCACGTGCACTCCACGCGCATGCCACGCGCACCACACGCGCACGCCACGCGCATCACACGCGCACGCCACGCGCACTCCACGCGCACGCCACTCGCACGCCACGTGCACTCCACGCGCACTCCACGCGCACCATACGCGCACGCCACGCGCACGCCACGCGCACTCCACGCGCACGCCACTCGCACGCCACGCGCACTCCACGCGCACTCCACGCGCATGCCACGCGCACTCCACGCGCACGCCACGCGCACTCCACTCGCACATTACGTTATAATTACACATTGAGTAATTATAAATGTTAAGTAACTTTTTTAATTTAATTGTTACTTAACTTTAATTATTACTTATTTATTTATTTATTTATGTGACATGGAAAACTTACAGCTAAGTGACATCAGTGGAAATTTTATATGAGGATCAGAAAGCCAATTACAAGTTTTCACCTCTAAGTAACAGAGTAATTGAATACAAGATATTGTGAACGGTCTTACTAGTTAGATACAGATATATGTTTTTAAGTAGGATAACAAAATAACTAAAACAAAAAGTGTTACTTATCCTTAAATATTACTTAAAGCTAAGTAATATTTAAGTCTTAAAGGCACATCAATAGATCTTAAATTGCATTTATCGAATTCCACCCGCGCACGCCACGCGCACTCCACGCGCACGCCACGCGCACGCCACGCGCACGCCACGCGCACTCCACGCGCATGCCACGCGCACTCCACGCGCACTCCACGCGCACGCCACGCGCACGCCACGCGCATTCCACGCGCACGCCACGCGCACAACACGCGCACGCCACGCGCACCACACGCGCACGCCATGTGCATTCCACGCGCATGCCACGCGCACCACACGCGCACGCCACGCGCATCACACTCGCACGCCACGCGCACTCCACGCGCACCACACGCGCACCACACGCGCACGCCACGCGCATTGCACGCGCACTCCACGCGCACCATACGCGCACGCCACGCGCACTCCACGCGCACGCCACGCGCACCACACGCGCACGCCACGTGCACCACACGCGCACGCCACGCGAACCACACGTGCACGCCACGTGCACTCCACGCGCACGCCACGCGCACCACACGCGCACGCCACGCGCACCACACGTACACGCCACGTGCACTCCACGCGCATGCCACGCGCACGCCACGTGCACCACACGCGCACGCCACGCGCACGCCACTCGCACTCCACGCGCACGCCACTCGCACGCCACGCGCACTCCACGCGCACTCCACGCGCACGCCACGCGCACTCCATGCGCACGCCACGCGCTTTCCACTCGCACGCCACGCGCACTCCACGCGCACTCCACGCGCACGCCACGCGCACTCCATGCGCACGCCACGTGCACTCTACGCGCATGCCACGCGCACCACACGCGCACGCCACGCGCACCACACGTGCACGCCACGTGCACTCCACGCGCATGCCACGCGCACCACACGCGCACGCCACGCGCATCACACGCGCACGCCACGCGCACTCCACGCGCACGCCACTCGCACGCCACGTGCGCTCCACGCGCACTCCACGCGCACCATACGCGCACGCCACGCGCACGCCACGCGCACTCCACGCGCACGCCACGCGCACGCCACGCGCACGCCACGCGCACGCCACGCGCACGCCACGCGCACGCCACGCGCACGCCACGCGCACGCCACGCGCACGCCACGCGCACGCCACGCGCACGCCACGCGCATTCCACGCGCACGCCACGCGCACCACACGCACACGCCACGCGCACCACACGTGCACGCCACGTGCATTCCACGCGCATGATCTCAGGGAGCCCGAGGGACATGCTAAAGCTGTCTTGGGACCCGCAACGAATTTAATCAGAAGAAGATAGGAGGAGTCAGGAGTAGGAAGAATTTATGTTTGTTACTTATGTGTGTAGTTACCAGAACCATAACCAAAACAAACTTTGAGATTGATTCTTTATTAACTAAATATATAAAACTCAAAGGACTGACTGACATGGTGATCTATCAACGCACAGCCCAAACCAATGAACGTATCGGGCTGAAATTTGGCATGCAGGTAGATGTTATGACGTGGGCATCCGCTAAGAAAGGATTTTGATCAATTCAAACCTCAAGGGGTTAAAATAGGGGATGAAAGTTTGTATATAATAATAGTTCTTAACGGGAGCGAAGCTGCGGGTATTAGCTCGTTTAAGTATGTACTTGTAATATGGGCCTATGATCCTCGAAACAAAAAAAAATTAAAAATGACCTGGTTGCTGCACTGCGCCTGGACGTGCGCCAGTTTCACTCGCGCTAACTCCAGCTCCAAATCCCGGACGCGCTGCCGCAGACGAGACTCCACCTCGCCGCCGCCTTCTGACATGTTGTCCGTTTCTGAAACGTTATTATTATAGTCTGTGTACTCAGGCCATTTTTTTTAAAGCTGAGTCACATGTCCAAAGTTTAAGATTTGACGTAACGAAACTCTAAAGTGACATGGAGCTTGTGATGCCTTATGTCGAATCTCACATATTCTTGATTTCGAAATTCGTAAGCTTTAGTTCTAAAAGTTATGGTTGCACTCCTGCATATTAAAACATAATTTACCGTCTTTATTCTCTTTCTGTGCAAGTTTAGCGCTGCAGCTCACACAGCTCTGTGTGCAAGCCTGTAAATAAAAAAAAACTTTTGTTAAATTTTTGATTAATTAAAAGTATTATAGTTAACACTTTTTAGAGTTCCGTACCCAAAGGGTAAAAACGGGACCCGAACTTCGTTGTCTGTCCGTCTGTCTGTCTGTATGTCTGTCCGTCTGTCTCCAGGCTGTAACTCAATAACTTTAATAGCTAGAGAGTTGAAAATTTCAGAGATTATTATGTATATCTGTTGCCGCTATAAGAACAAACACTAAAAACAAAAGAAAATTAATATTTAAGGGGGGCTCCCATACAAGAAACGTGATTTTTTTACTTTTTTTGCTCTATATCAATAATGGCAATAGGTAGATGATTTTTTGACTTGATTTTTTCTCGAAGTCCTTAGTTATATGTCTTCTTTAATATTTAATAATAATATTAAAATAAAATAAAATATTAAGGGCGGCTCCCATACAAAAACACAATTTTGGCCTGATTTTGCTCTATAATGGTATGGAACCCTTCACGCGCGTGTCCGACTGGCACTCGGCCGATTATTTTAAATCTAGCAGGCAAGCTACTTAGCTTATTCTGACAGAGCCACAGACAGTTGCTACGACGATGCGCCACAATTTATGCATATTTTATGCAGCGGCGGCTCATGTACTGGCATTACTAAAATTATTATAATTATTTATTAACATTCGTATCTCACCTGCAAATCGTGTAACTGTCTGTCGAGGCGGGCGCAGATGTCGCGGTAGTCGTGCGCCAACGCCGAGAAGTGAGACGCCTTCTTCTGCACGTCATCTAGATTGTCACGAGTCTGCGGGTGGAAGATGAAGGTAAATCAAATAAAATAAAACTACTCACATTGGGCAAAACATATTTGTCAGAAACAGAACTTACATATTTTTATAGGGGATTTTTAACTGCTCTATGAACAAAAGGCAAAACATATTTGTCGAAAACAGTGCAAAAATATTTCTAAAGGAAATTTTTGTTATAGATTAATATGTTGTCCCATTGCTAAGCAAAGGCCTCCCGCAAAGTCCACTTCTCCCGATCCCGATTTAGTTGTAAATATGTACTTTTTAATGCAGAAGCCTGAATAAAAGTGCTTGTACAGCATATTGTGCTTTTGATAAACAAGTATTAGGGTCTAAACACACTAGGCTGAATTACGCCAGCGTAAATTCCGCCGCGTTTAAGTTGCATACAAAATACGGGCCGAACGCGAGGGGTGACACACTATTACGTCGCGTTCCGTCCGTATTTTGTACGCGTTAGACATTTGCGGCGGAAATTACGCCGGCGTAATTCAGCCCAGTGTGTTTAGACTCTTAAAGTTTATTTTTAATTACTTTTCACTTTTCATAACTTTTATGTTGTAGTACTTTACGATTCCATACATTTTCTTTCTTGATCCATACTAATATTGTTATAAATCACAAAAGTATGTCTGTCTGTCTGGCTTTCATGATAAAACTACAGAACCGATTGTAATAAAATTTTGTACACATATAATCTAGACACTAGAGCCTGAGAAAGAATTATGCTACTACATTTTATCCCGGCATTCCCACGGATACGTGAACCACCGCGCGCTGCAAACTGAAGTAAGCGCAGACGGAGTCGCGGGCAACAGCTAGTATTATAATAAACTCACTTTGTTAAGTTCGGCCTCGAGCATATCCTTGTCCTGCTGCAGCTGCGTGTTGATGTTCTTCAGTTTCTCCAGTTCCACGTTTATTTTCTCCTTCTCCGCTGATTCTGTTAACATAGCTTATGCCAATAGCCGCGTACTGATCAAGCGAGCAGCCTCGTGACGGCAAATCCTCGGTCGGTCAAGACGTGCCTCGCCCGAGGCCAACGTACGCGTTGCCTCGCCCGAGCGTGCCGCGTCCCGAGCCTCGCGAGGCTGCTCGCTCAATCAGTACGCGATTATTAACTTGAACTCTTCATCACGTGTGTTGTATATTTGACTTTCCTAATATATTGTATACTGAGTCCTTATTTTATACCCGACAATCTCATTTTTTACTTATCACGAAAGTGATAAGTAAAAATCTTATCTTTTTATTATTGTTCAGTAAGTTTATTAAGCATTAATGTTTTACACTTGCATTGAATATTTATCTATAGGCTTAAGATACATAATTATTATTATACTAGCCGAATGACTAGCCTCTATCCCTCGCGTATGAAAAACAATTGATTATAGTAATATAGCCATGTCCGCGAGAAAAAGTAGCGATAAGTCGATGTAGGAATTACTTCTTGCTTCTCGGCTATCTTACCATTAATGTCGTAGGTTACACGCTCAATCTGGCATCAGTTCAGTGGATCAATATGAGATTGACGCCAGATTGATGGCTTAAAACTAAAAAGTCCATATTCAGAAATGATCAGTCCATCAATCCGTGGGTTATGCCAAGTACTCACATACGGTTTTGCTCGATAGTTCCACTCCAAATCGAGTAATAATTACTGTGTGGACCGCAAAACACACAGCTCGAAGGCTGGCATCGAGCTGGCTCGATCGAGTTAAATGAATCGATTTGGAGTAAAGTTATCGAGCAATGCTGAATGTGTGGACGAAAGCCCGAGCCGTGGTTTTTACTCTACCTAATTGCTCGATCGAGCAAAACCGTATGTGAGTACTAAGCATTAGACGTTCAGTTTCGCGTCAATCTTTACCAGTTTGATGGATCAGAATGATGATAAATTGAACGTGTAACCTACGTCTATCAAAGATAGATAAAGATCCTTACCTTTAATAAACTTCTCGTACTCCTGCTGATACTTGGGTAGTCTCTTCACTTTAACGCTGCAGGCCAGCTTCACGATCTGTCGCGACGACTCCTCCGCGCGACATTTCTTGGGTAGGGTCACTCTGAAACAAATAAGTTTTTGTAATATCATCTACATAACATGTCTATAGTATTCTAAACTAATATCATAGAATATATATATTTATTCTTTAACGATAAACATATAGTAGAAAATACTGGATTTTGGGCTAAAGTTACTTAAAAGCTTCTAAAGATTTCTATGATTAGAACTCATAAATTGCATTGACGTTCCTTCAATGTTGTACAATACCCGGCAATAAATATTGCACATCGACCTTTGGAAAGAGACAATCGGCTAATTTCGGTTTCATAGAGCGTTATCTTTGTAGCACACACCCATTTGACATTATGTCAGTCGTTGTCCAAATTCAATGGAGTGCAGTCGCGTCCAGGTCAAAATATATATCTAGAGTTGTTAACACCCCTAAATTTGCTACAGCTGTAATTTTTCAAACGAATTAAAATATACGTAAACATAATTTGAACACGCTTTTTATTTTATTTTACCTGAACCTAAATCCGTAATTTAAAGAAAACTTGTTGTATTTTATACAAAGAATAATAAAATTTTCAAAAGAAGCAAACCATAATAATTATGATTTTTTTTTAACAGCTCCTAATATATACCGGACTTTTTGTATTTCGTGCGTAAGAGATAACGCTCTACAAAACCGAAATTAGCCGATTGTCACTTTCCAAAGGTCGATGTGCAATATTTATCGCCGGGTACTGTAAGTTATCATTCAGTTTGATTTATTTGCTTGAAAACTAAAGACAATCTTATGTGGAGCTTGTATAGACCATAACTTTCTTTAATTGAGTACTTCTTTAAAAAAAAATGTTTTTTTATGTACTTATTTTTTTATTATACCTTAATATTAATAATATTGATATTAAATGCAAAAATCTTTAATATGTTTTTTCAATTAATTATAAACAATTAAAAATTCATGAAATTTAAATAAAGTCACGTGACTTATAAACGCGCCATGATTGAGATGTGACGTCATAATAATATACGCCAATATTTACCGTCTTTCGTTGACGTTTAATGGTTTGCGCTAACTATACTCAGACCAAAGAAAAAAGAGGACTTGAAATACCTACAAAAAAACATGCATACCTAAACCATAGATTCGTTACATAAAATGGCTGCCATTGCCTAGGGTTCTTGCACCACACATCACAATACAACATTTAGTCATTTTGATAAACAGTTTTCTCACACTTCCACGTAATTATTATCCTATTTTCTCGTATTTAAATCGATAAAACTCATTTTTTCCAAATAATAAACAGCCTCTTGACAGCACAACTACCACGAAACTCGTTGCAAAAGATGGCGGATCTGGCACGTACCCATAAAGGTAATATACCTATCGGAATAGAGAAACAATCCCGAGCTGTCAAGCTTAACCAAAATTTGATTTACATCTGTGTATACAATTATGTTTACGTGTGCGTGTCAGTGATGTACAAACATCTTGTAATTCGACAAAATATCGATCATGGAATATTAATTGTAAGATTGTAAACATAATGCCGGCTGTACATTCTCGCCGAGACACAGCGAGGCGGCCCGAGTGCGAGAGTGTAAATGGGTGTGCTCGCCTCGTCTCGCCTGTCTCGGACCCTCTCGGTCCGTTGTCGGTATTTTGCGCCCGAGACAAAGGGTCTCGCGAGGAAAACGAGCGCACTACTGTACACTCTCGCGTCTTTCAGTACTAGTCCCGCCGTTGGACAGTGTAGAACAGAAAAATAACAATAATAAACGTCATTATCAGTCATCATCTATGAGAAATAAAATTAAATATGATTATAAATCTTCGGATTACAATGATATCTTTCGATGCATGGTGAATGGTGAATGGTCGTTTTCGTCCATCTTCTCTGAGTTCTTATCTGCGATTGAACTAAGCGAGAATGTACATGATCGCACTCGGGCAAGGGGCTCTCGCACGAGACTCTCGCCCGAGAGCTCTCGGCGAGAGTGTACAGCGGGCATTATAAAATGGGATAAAATAAAACTGCATAGATATAATATAATAAAATTGTAATTTTGAAGTAAAATGTGACTTTTCTTCAAAATGCTTGCTGCATAATTAAGTATGTATGAATTTTTCTTCGGAGTCCAGTTTGGACGGTTAATTATTTTAAGCCATGAATTTATGTATAGGTATCCATGTCAGCAGGAAATCTGAAAAATTGGCCAAGTGTAAGTCGGACTCGCGCATGAAGGGTGACCGGTTTCAACCGGGCATTTTCTAAAACCCGGTACGATACGACACGACATGTCATGACACGATTCGACACGACAGGTTACGTCACGTGACATCAGTACCTACACGACACGACACGACTTCACTAGACCCTATTAATTTTCAATTCACTCTCAATGAGCCTACTGAGCCCTTTTATTTGATGCCCATCTTGCAGAAGTGCTTTCAACTATTTCCCTATCTTGGATGAGCAGCCGTATTGGATGTAGAATGACATTACATAATATGTGGAAATTTCAGAAGTCTATTACTATAGCGGTTCTTGTTATACAGCCTGAAGACAGACAGACGGACGGATGGACAGACGGACAGGCAACGAAGTCTTAGTAGTAGAGCGGGCTGCGGGACCTCACTACTAGGACTTAATTTTTACCCTTTGGGTGCGGAACCTTAAAAACGATAAATTATGTATTGATAGTATATGATAGTATATTAATATACTTAAACTAATTATAAACTACGGATGAGTATGTTATCATTTCAACATTCCTAGATAATTAGTATACTTAACTAAAAAAATATTTTCATATCGACACAACTTATCGATAACTTGATACAGCCCTAGTGTAAAATAGATGAAAATTGTTTACACAAAATATCCTTAAATTGTGCACCATGGCTAGTCAAGTTATGTTTTCCATATAATTAAACACATACAGAAGTGAACACGAACGTAAAAATACCAATAACTCGTAGGGAATTGGCAAAAATAAACTTAAAACTAGGTCCTGTCGATGTAGAATAATTCACCTGTGGATCCAGAATCATTCCACAAACACTTAACCATGTTTCTAGAGCAGTATTTCTAAAAATTATTCATTATTTAACTTAAAATCACAATTTTTCTGAGAGCCCAAATTGACAACGATCGGCCCAGGGGCAGACAGACTGTCAAACAGATGAAAAAAAAGCTATGCAACCTCAAATCACGCTTCTCTTTCTACCACGCAGTGTTACTGATAGTGACATCTCGCTTGCTCAGGCCTTTGTTTCTCTATTCCGATAGGTATATTAACTTTATGCACGTACCTAAACTTTTGACAGAATTTTACCAAGAATATGCAATAACTGAAATATGTTCGTCTCTTTCGTCAAATGCAATTATACTGCAGAATGAAAGAGACAAAGTTATATTTAACGCTCTGTACCATAAATGCCTGATATTTGTATAAGTAAAAATTTATATATGTTGACAACGGCTTCTCCATAGACTTCCTTGCTCATAGTAACTATAATACCAATCTACATAGCTAAACTTTTTAGTAAATCCACAAACTGATGCTCCCATGACTCGAAATGAGAAATGTCGTTAGTGCCCGTTTTGTTTATTGTAAAACAAACGTATTGAAAGTGTGTTTTGGTTTTCAGTTTTAATAAATTTAAGGCTTATTTGAGTTTAGACTTTAGAAGTACGCGTCCAATCAAAACATTCGTTTGTTAAACAATACGTGGTATGTCAGTTCTACTGTTTTTAGTGTTCTGCGGTGAAAATTAATTATTATTGTGACGTCACACGCGCTAGAGTTAGTGCGGGAGCTGTCGGCGTGTCTTCGGTATTTTTATTTTGAAATAACTTTTGAATTATTGCGAAAAACAATAAAAGAAAATTGTTTTGTTATAAAACTTATTTATTTATATGATCTTTCCATTTATCTCAAAAAAAATAATAATGTTGAAATACTTAATTGTATAGACTACTAGCATTTGACTACCAAATAAAGTAGTATGATACACACCTGAAATATTTGAGAACTCCCTCGAAGTCTGCCGCCAACAGATCTTTACGTGCGCGCGTGAGCAGCGCTATGGACACTTGGAACAAAGTGTCGATCCCTTGCAGTAGAAACACGTCTAGGATGTGGTATACCTATAAAAACAGTAACGTTGTAATACGTGATGTCTGCATTTTTATCAAAAACAAAATGATTGCTTGTAAATAATATGAACGCTTCTATGATATCGAAAACAAATGAAAATATTGCTATCTCGTTTCTAGAGGCATAGAAGAGCTATTGCAACATTCTGTGTGTTAATGGAACAGACATGTATAATTGATATATCAATATTTGATACATTGATCTATTAAAACTTGGCTCTTTCACTACATTGGTCTATCGGCAATCTAACTTTATCTACGTTACTTATTTTCATTATTTTTTATCTTGTATATAAGACATATTTGTCATGCTAGTAATTTTAAAAGAAGTTTAAATCTAAGTCGGAATGATACAGATGCGGCGGTATGGTGTACAGTATTGTACGCCGGTTTTCCACGAGGCCATTCTTACCAGCGGCAGGGGGAATCTCGCTGTGAACACGGTGAGGAACCACTGCGACGCGAACATGTGAGGCTCAACGCCCAGCTCGCTGAAGTGAGCGCGGAGTTCCGGCAGTTGCTCCTATACACATAAAAAATTGGATGAAAATATAGAACCTACAAATTTTGGAAGTCCGTTAAAATACACGAAAAAAACAGTCCTATAAGGGTTGAACTTCATCTGGCAGCACGGAATCGCCCTTTTCCGTCGCCCTTTCTCTTTCTGTCGCTTAGAACTGCCATTTGCTAGACCGAGACAGAAAGTACAATGCGATAGCACGCGGCGGAATCCTCGAGGCTATCGCATTATGCTTTCTGTCTTGGTCTAGCAAATGGCAGTTCTAAGCGTCAGAAAGAGAAAGGGCGACGGAAAAAGGCGATTCCGTGCTGCCAGATGAGGTCCAACCCTAAGGATCCTAAAATGGCACTTGAACGATGCAAAACAGCTGTTTTAGCATTATTCAAAATGATCAGCTACAGTTTTGATTTCCGTTACTTTGGGTGAAACAGCTGTAAAGTGATATTTAACGAGAGAGTGGTGTTGAGTTGAGTTAGCAACATGCAACAAGATTCTCGTAGAAATCTATACTAATATTATAAAACGGAAGAGTTTGTTAGGTTGTTTGTTTGTTTGTTTGAACGCGCTAATCTCAGGAACTACTGGTCCAATTTGAAAAATTATTTCAGTGTTAGAAAGCCCATTTATCGAGGAAGGCTATAGGCTATATTTTATCACGCTAAGACTAATTGGATCGAAGAAATAGAGGAAAATGTGGAAAAAGCGGGGGAAATTATTTGAAAGGGCTTATTTGAACAAGCTAATCTCAGGAACTACTGGTCCGATTAAAAAAAAAACTTTCAGTGTTATGCTAAGCACTCACATACGGTTTTGCTCGATAGTTTTACTCCGAATCGAAGGAAATGACATATTTGACATATTTAATTCCATCGAGCCGGCTCGAAGCGAGCCTTCGAGCTGTCAGTTTTGCGGTCCACACGGTGGTAATTGCTCGATTTGGAGTAAAAGTATCGAGCAAAACCGTATGTCAGTACTTAGCATTAGGTAGCCCATTTATTGAGGAAGGCTATACGCTATATTATAATAATGTAACGAAACTCCTATTACAAATTGACTTTAAAATGGCGCGTTTCAAAACACTTTTTTAGCGTTATTAAAAAATAATTCAATATAAATACTTAGCTTTGCTACTCAGTAGTACGCGAATAGTTAATTATTGTAACATAAACATAATCTAAAACGTAAGATGTGACACGCAATGTCATGGACATAATTTGGTAAATAAGGCTGCGTTTCCTTTGCTGGAGCTGTGTTGCGAAGAATGTGTTTTTGAGAACCAATAGCATCGCCGCGCTGAGCGATGTCACGGCAAAGTCATGTCAATGATGCAATAGGGATGATGACAAGGTCAAAGATTAGCGAATTTTGTTAATAAAATAAAGAAATCACGGCAAAAATAAAGTGTTTCCAAAATTTCAGCTCGATAGCATTTGAATTTTTTTTTGCTATGCGCCTTCAAAGTTGGATAATCAAGTCGAATTTTTTTTCAATTAAATTTCTTAATATTTGTATACCACTCATTAACTTATGCAATTAAAAGCAACTTTTGGTATGAAACCACTTTCTTAAACGCAATATTTAATATACCTATCGAACAAAGTTCTCTCCCGATCCGTACAAACAACGAAAGAGTGACGTCAGTCTTTCGTAGCACTTTGTATGGAGCATTTCGGGCAGGTCTATTTTATGAGATGTTTGAATTGTCATATTATCTTGGTGAATTTTTAAGCTATCAGAGTCATTCTTTCAGCGATTTTCAAAAACACATTCCTCGCAACACAGCTCCGCTCAGCGCTGGTGGAAAGGCAGCCTTCGAGTGCAGTTTCGTTTGTATTCCCACATTTTTAACTAGAACATACCTCCATCAATCTATCAAGCTGGTGCAGCCTCATGTATAGCGCCTCGAAGCCGTCCTTGTACAGCTCGCGCAGCCCGTACCCGTACATCAGCCGCACCAGCAGACAGAACGCCTGCTCCTCCGGCATCTAAGAGAGAAATACAAGCTATGAACTCATACTAATATATAAATGCGAAAGTGTGTCTGTTTGTCTTTATTTAGCTGAAATTTGTATGGAGATACTTGGAGACAGGTGCATGTTTCTTTCATCGTATGAGACGTTAATTAGAAACTTAAATAAATCCTACCCGTTTAGTAACAAAAACATTGACAACGAATAACTTTACAAGGCCTGAGTGTCTTTTTTGGCGCATTGAAAAAGTCACGTGACAAATGCAGCTGACCTTGAACAGCAAATTATACGCTGCGTAAACGTATGTACTAGTATAGTTTGTTCGTTCTAAGATGATATGGGTGACAGTTCTCATATTCCTTGCTACGGATTTTTTTTCAATAAAACAAAAAAATCAGAATGTAATAAATTATATTCCATCTACAAAAATAAATGTTTCCTGTAATTGTAAATGAATAAAAATGAAAAGTTGCTAAATGCTAACTTATTGATATAAAATTATAAATATTAACTCTGAAATAGGAGTATAAATTATTGTTACGAAAATATTTGAAAAATGTCAGATGCATGAAACGGAACTTATGTCAATAGAGATTGACACAGTTGAATCGAAATCAAATCGATAAAAAAGGGCGGCCATCTTAAATCGCCGGCGTCACTCTGAAACATCAGTACGAAATCGATAATTTCGGTTGCAATTCCTTTACGAGGTGATTCGATATTTTTAAATTATTCGATTAATTTTTTTAGGTAACTTCCCTACTATTGTCAATTATAATGTGTCACGCATATCATCATAAAACGCACAAACTATAGTGTTTCACGACTGGGCTAATTTCATTCTGTTCACTCTTCAACCCCACCTTTTCAAAAAATCAACCCCAGCCCGCCCGCCTCGCGGAACAGCGAGTGGGCGGGGCAAGTGCGTGCTAACTCTAGCTATACTCACGTGCAGCAGCAGCGTGGCGGCCAGGAAGCTGAGCCCCTGGCAGTAGCCGACCTCGGCGTCGTGCACGGCGTACGCGCGCGCCAGCCGCAGCAGCGCGTCTTGCCCCAGCCCGCCCGCCTCGCGGAACAGCGAGTGGGCGGGGCAAGTGCGTGCTAACTCTAGCCATACTCACGTGCAGCAGCAGCGTGGCGGCCAGGACGCTGAGCCCCTGGCAGTAGCCGACCTCGGCGTCGTGCACGGCGTACGCGCACGCCAGCCGCAGCAGCGCGTCTTGCCCCAGCCCGCCCGCCTCGCGGAACAACGAGTGGGCGGGGCAAGTGCGTGCTAACTCTAGCTATACTCACGTGCAGCAGCAGCGTGGCGGCCAGGAAGCTGAGCCCCTGGCAGTAGCCGACCTCGGCGTCGTGTACGGCGTACGCGCGCGCCAGCCGCAGCAGCGCGTCCTGCCCCAGCCCGCCCGCCTCGCGGAACAGCGAGTGGGCGGGGAAAGTGCGCGCAATGTCGCGCTGGATCACCGCCTCGAACGGACAATCCTGCGAAACACAACATTTTAAATATTAAATAAAAATTATTATTAAAGTTGCGATGTTTGTTGACGAACTACTTTAAAACGGCTGGAGCCTGGACTATATTAAAATTTTGTGTGCTGCCTGTGGGTCGGGTATCGACCAACTTACATCTTTTATTATTTAAATAGCGTAGTAGCATACCAAACAAAAACAGCGCTTTAAATTTTCGCGTTGCATTATAATTAAGACTTATTAATCGGGACTTAACGCGACTTATTCTAGCATTACTACTAGAATAAGTCGCGTTACGTCCCGATTATTAAATTTAAATTAAAAACAACCTTGTCGGCGTGACATAAACTATAAACATCGTCTAAATGACATCAAATATTTGTGGACTTTTTTATGCGCAGTCGGTAGCCATGCATCCAAAGATTCTTTATATCATCTTATAATACTTTGTAACTTTCAAAATTTCACAATATCTTTTTCATTCCCGTACGGCGTACCTTAGTAATAAGCGTGCGGTACGTATCCATGAGCGAGTCGTTCTGGTCTACGGCGGCGAGTCGCAGCCACACCTCCCCTCGAAGCGCCTCGGGCACACCCACTCGGACGAGCTGCGCCAGCGCACGCGGACGGCCGCCTACCCAGCTGTAGAAATGATTAGTGTTAGTTGAACTTAAAATACAAGAGGAAAGTTTCTTTTAGCCGTCTACCTAGCTGCTGGCAAAACGTTACTGTTGCTTACTTTTGGTTACTACTGGGTTTTATGCGTGAAAAAATACGGGTCAAAAGTTGCTATTCGACAGGTAATGTTTTTCTGTATTTAATTAAAAGATATACAGACATTGCGTTATTAGAGTAGCAACACTTGCGCCTCTTTAAGCATTGATTATTCTTGATTCTTCTGTACGTTTGAGCTTTTTTATAGCAATGTTATAACTTTTTAGCAATCTGCAACCATCGTTTTTCATAAATCGCTGTATCCGTGGAATAAACACAAAATGGCCGTACATCTTTGAATAACCAAGATAAATAAATAATTTTTACTAACCTGCGTAGGACCTGTGCCCAATTCTCAAGGACGTCTTCGCCGCAGTCTTTCGACACCTCCCCGGTGCCGCTGAGTAGTGGTTCATCGCCGTCTGTAAAAAGGTAAAGAAATGTTATGACTTATGATCGAGGTATTATATTATATAGTATGTTTGAGTTATTTTTAAATAGTCTAATATCCCCTAAATACGAACCGTAACGAATAAAAATATTTATACAACAGATGACCTTTTCGCAGATACTGTTCATGTGATCATTATTCTAGTAGTAAGAGGGTCTATAGAAGGTTACAGACGTTCTAGCAGTGCTGCGTTGTCGGATGTCCGTCACTCACACGCAGTGCTGCGGTATCGGATGTCCGTCACTCACACGCAGTGCTGCGTTGTCGGATGTCCGTCACTCACACGCAGTGCTGCATTGTCGGATGTCCGTCACTCACACGCAGTGCTGCATTGTCGGATGTCCGTCACTCACACGCAGTGCTGCGTTGTCGGATGTCCGTCACTCACACGCAGTGCTGCGTTGTTGGATGTCCGTCACTCACACGCAGTGCTGCGTTGTCGGATGTCCGTCACTCACACGCAGTGCTGCGTTGTCGGATGTCCGTCACTCACACGCAGTGCTGCGTTGTCGGATGTCCGTCACTCACACGCAGTGCCGCGTTGTCGGATGTCCGTCACTCACACGCAGTGCTGCGTTGTCGGATGTCCGTCACTCACACGCAGTGCTGCGTTGTCGGATGTCCGTCACTCACACGCAGTGCTGCGTTGTCGGATGTCCGTCACTCACACGCAGTGCTGCGTTGTCGGATGTCCGTCACTCACACGCAGTGCTGCGTTGTCGGATGTCCGTCACTCACACGCAGTGCCGCGTTGTCGGATGTCCGTCACTCACACGCAGTGCTGCGTTGTCGGATGTCCGTCACTCACACGCAGTGCTGCGTTGTCGGATGTCCGTCACTCACACGCAGTGCTGCGTTGTCGGATGTCCGTCACTCACACGCAGTGCTGCGTTGTCGGATGTCCGTCACTCACACGCAGTGCTGCGTTGTCGGATGTCCGTCACTCACACGCAGTGCTGCGTTGTCGGATGTCCGTCACTCACACGCAGTGCTGCGTTGTCGGATGTCCGTCACTCACACGCAGTGCTGCGTTGTCGGATGTCCGTCACTCACACGCAGTGCTGCGTTGTCGGATGTCCGTCACTCACACGCAGTGCTGCGTTGTCGGATGTCCGTCACTCACACGCAGTGCTGCGTTGTCGGATGTCCGTCACTCACACGCAGTGCTGCGTTGTCGGATGTCCGTCACTCACACGCAGTGCTGCGTTGTCGTATGTCCGTCACTCACACGCAGTGCCGCGTTGTCGGATGTCCGTCACTCACACGCAGTGCTGCGTTGTCGGATGTCCGTCACTCACACGCAGTGCTGCGTTGTCGTATGTCCGTCACTCACACGCAGTGCCGCGTTGTCGGATGTCCGTCACTCACACGCAGTGCTGCGTTGTCGGATGTCCGTCACTCACACGCAGTGCTGCGTTGTCGGATGTCCGTCACTCACACGCAGTGCTGCGTTGTCGGATGTCCGTCACTCACACGCAGTGCCGCGTTGTCGGATGTCCGTCACTCACACGCAGTGCTGCGTTGTCGTATGTCCGTCACTCACACGCAGTGCTGCGTTGTCGGATGTCCGTCACTCACACGCAGTGCTGCGTTGTCGGATGTCCGTCACTCACACGCAGTGCTGCGTTGTCAGATGTCCGTCACTCACACGCAGTGCCGCGTTGTCGGATGTCCGTCACTCGCACGCAGTGCTCCGTTGTCGGATGTCCGTCACTCACACGCAGTGCTGCGTTGTCGGATGTCCGTCACTCACACGCAGTGCTGCGTTGTCGGATGTCCGTCACTCACACGCAGTGCCGCGTTGTCGGATGTCCGTCACTCACACGCAGTGCCGCGTTGTCGGATGTCCGTCACTCACACGCAGTGCCGCGTTGTCGGATGTCCGTCACTCACACGCAGTGCTGCGTTGTCGGATGTCCGTCACTCACACGCAGTGCTGCGTTGTCGGATGTCCGTCACTCACACGCAGTGCTGCGTTGTCGGATGTCCGTCACTCACACGCAGTGCCGCGTTGTCGGATGTCCGTCACTCACACGCAGTGCCGCGTTGTAAGTAAGTAAGTAAACATTTATTCAGTACAAACACATTACACCACATTACAATAAACATTTCACAAAAAAGACACTAAGTATAATATTTAAAAAAACAAAAATAACATAAAAAGGAACATTAACAAATAAGTGCCAGATGAACATAATATACTGTAGGTAGGTATCTATTTGGGTAAAGATAGCAAACGACAATGTAGTGCAATGCGCATTCCACCGAAAAGGACCCCACTCAGGTGACGATCACGGTATAGTACCTACACCGCGATCCCTGGTGTTCTGTGGGGCCTTGTTGTCAATCGCTCGACAGATGCACACTGGCGCCAGCGCAAAGTGAACAATAAGATAGTAAATACTTAACTTATAACAAATAAATAAGTAGATAAGCCTAAAAAGGGTTTGAAAGAACATGTACATTAATAGGCATATTATGCATATATACATTTTATAGTGTAAAAATAAAATAGTGTATACTATAAGAATTCCCTCACATCCCATCTGCAATATGACGTCACGTCATAGATCAAAACAGGTGGCGCCCGGCTGGCGACTGACCTACATAGCGACGAGATAAGGGACGCGCGCGCAGCATACCGTGAACGAAGCCTGACCGAGGCAGTCCGTACATCTGTTATTTGTTATTAAATTATTATTAATAATTATACGTTATTTTACCGTGCACGTAACAACTTAAGCAATGTTGCGGTTTCGACGATAGGGTAAGTGTGTGATCAGTACAATAATAACGTGATAAATATATATAATGGATTACACATTTGTGTAATATAAGTTTACTTTGTAGTGTATATATTAAACAGATAAACATTTCTTTTAGAGACTAAGATGACGAGTAAACGCAGGTGTACTCAGGATGCACGGCGCATTTACTGAACCACAAGACAATAGATAATAATTATTATAGAATATGAATCATGATATTATCCAGCGAACCAATAAAAATACCACCCCGCTTCGGCTTGCAAAACGAGAGGTAAGAAAACTGTTCTCTTATAAGGTAAGTACCTAGTGTTAAATAAAGCTATAATAACCATATACTTACTACAAATATTTGATATCAATTCTCATAACAATTTTAATTAGGACCTAGAAGAAAAATATATACCTACGCAAATTAAATGAAATATTTAGAATTTATAAAATAATGATAAGTAATAATTAAAGTGAATGCAATAAATATACAAGTTATATAATAGTCAATGAATTAATAATATTATTAAATATTTATTTAGGCAGTATATCGATTTTGTAGTCAACGAGTATAAATTATGAGTTGTTCTCAATTTGCTTACTAAGCAGGTGAGACTTAAGTTTTAATTTAAACGAGTTATTTGTTCGCAGAGCACGAAGAGGTGGTAAAAGATTATTCCAGATTTTGCTGGCGAGATATCTGAAACTACCCCTGAAGCTGGATGTGCGGTGAAGCGGCGTGACCAGCAGGAAGGACGAGCCTCTAGTGGTGACAGTCAGCTCATTTTCACTTGCCCACTGTAGTTTGTTGTAGAGGTAGGAAGGAATTTTAAATTTAACCACGCCGAATAAGAGAGTAGCAAAATGTACCTGCCTGCGTCCGTCCATCTTAAGCCAGCGTAGACTATTAATATACGGTGTGACGTGTGTCCGTGGCGGAATGTTGCAGCAAAATCTCGCACATGCGTTTTGCACTTTTTGTACTAGTTTTTTAGACCGCGAAAGTGGACAGGGACCCACGACTGCGTCCGCATAGTTTAAATTTGAGAGAACAAGGGACTCGCAGAGTGTGCTACGCAGCTTCTCAGAGACTAAGTTTCTAATTTTGTATAAAACCTTTAAACGGTAGAAGCAGCGGCTCACTACATTAATTATATGTTTTTCGAACTTGAGTTGCTCGTCCATTAAGACTCCCAAATTACGCACCTCGCTTACTCGCTCAATAACCGTATCCTGTATGCGTATTGGAAGCGGAATTTCGGATATTTTTTTTAGTTGATTTTTGGTACCTAGCACTATGAACTTCGTTTTGTCCGGGTTGAGTATCAAGGCATTTGCTTCAGACCAAGCCTTAATTCGTTGCAAGTCTTCATTTAATTTACGAATGGCAACATCAGTGTCACAGATCTTAAAAGTTATATAAACCTGTATATCGTCAGCAAACATATGAAATCTACAGTGCTTGATGTAATAAGTAATGTCTGCGCAGTAGGTGGAGAACGTTGATGGGCCCGCAACGGTGCCCTGAGGGACCCCTCGGTCTACGTCGCGTGCCTCAGAATATACTACTTCACCGTTACCGTTAACTAGCTCAACCACTTGCGAACGGTTGAGTAGGAAACTAGAGAACCACTTAATAACACTTTCGTCAAATCCGTATTGTTCTAACTTTATAAGGAGCAAAGGTATATGTATAGTGTCAAATGCGCGTGAAAGATCTAATAAAACTAGAATAGTAACCTCACCCGAGTCTTGTCCGGTAAGAATATTATCCACGACGTCCAGTAAGGCAGTAGTAGTACTGTGGCGCTTACGAAAGCCAGACTGCATGTTAGGTAATATGTTGTTCTGTTCAAGATATAAACTCATTTGGCTGCACACTACCTTCTCAAGCAGCTTCGACATACACGGCAGGACACTAATTGGCCGAAGGTCTTTTAGCTCCCGTACTGAGTCTTTTTTTGGGAGCGGCTTAACTATAGCTCGCTTCCATAGTTCAGGGAACGTACTCGTTGTAATGGACGTGTTAATTATATGCGTAATTACATTAAGGCACATAGGAAGACGACAAGCAAGTAGAAGCATATCTAAATTAATGCCGTCGGCACCCGTAGCGTTAGATTTTAATGTTTTCAGGATTTTAAGTACCTCACTATCACTAACCGTCAACAACCTGAACGTGGATGGAACAAAATTCTGGGGATTCATAATTGGTGGAGGTGCCGTGGGTAGCGAGTTACCACCAGGAATATCCAAAAAGAAATCATTAATAAGATTAGGGTTAAAAAGATTGTCCGGTATTATTGTGTCTGACTTAGGTTTGCGCAGATTAATATTTTCCTTTAGATGTTTCCACATAGTACGTGGCGAATTAATATTAGAGTTAATATAGTCATTAAAGTAGGCTACCTTTTCGCGAGTCAGGGCACGTGACACCTCATGTTTCAACTCCTTATAATAATTGACGTGAGAATCTAATTTAGTTTTGCGCGCACGTCTTTGCGCAGCATCCCGTTTATTCATCATCATTTTGATATTGTGAGTTATCCAAGGATAGCGACGTTCCTTAATGTAACGTGTTTTGAGTGGTGCTAAGCAGTCGAAAACACATAATAGACTAGAGTTAAACACTTCTACCATTACATTTATATTTGGTAACTGTTTAATGTAATCCCAGTCGATTCTATTCATAAGGAGATTGAATTCAATATCGTCGATATCTTTCAGGGCTCTGTACATAATTTTCTTTCTTACTTTATGCTGCTGCTGCGTTGTCGGATGTCCGTCACTCACACGCAGTGCTGCGTTGTCGGATGTCCGTCACTCACACGCAGTGCTGCGTTGTCGGATGTCCGTCACTCACACGCAGTGCTGCGTTGTCGGATGTCCGTCACTCACACGCAGTGCCGCGTTGTCGGATGCCCGTCACTCACACGCAGTGCCGCGTTGTCGGATGTCCGTCACTCACACGCAGTGCCGCGTTGTCGGATGTCCGTCACTCACACGCAGTGCTGCGTTGTCGGATGTCCGTCACTCACACGCAGTGCTGCGTTGTCGGATGTCCGTCACTCACACGCAGTGCTGCGTTGTCGGATGTCCGTCACTCACACGCAGTGCCGCGTTGTCGGATGTCCGTCACTCACACGCAGTGCCGCGTTGTCGGATGTCCGTCACTCACACGCAGTGCTGCGTTGTCGGATGTCCGTCACTCACACGCAGTGCTGCGTTGTCGGATGTCCGTCACTCACACGCAGTGCTGCGTTGTCGGATGTCCGTCACTCACACGCAGTGCCGCGTTGTCGGATGTCCGTCACTCACACGCAGTGCCGCGTTGTCGGATGTCCGTCACTCACACGCAGTGCCGCGTTGTCGGATGTCCGTCACTCACACGCAGTGCTGCGTTGTCGGATGTCCGTCACTCACACGCAGTGCTGCGTTGTCGGCTGTCCGTCACTCACACGCAGTGCTGCGTTGTCGGATGTCCGTCACTCACACGCAGTGCTGCGTTGTCGGATGTCCGTCACTCACACGCAGTGCCGCGTTGTCGGATGTCCGTCACTCACACGCAGTGCTGCGTTGTCGGATGTCCGTCACTCACACGCAGTGCTGCGTTGTCGGATGTCCGTCACTCACACGCAGTGCCGCGTTGTCGGATGTCCGTCACTCACACGCAGTGCCGCGTTGTCGGATGTCCGTCACTCACACGCAGTGCTGCGTTGTCAGATGTCCGTCACTCACACGCAGTGCTGCGTTGTCGGATGTCCGTCACTCACACGCAGTGCTGCGTTGTCGGATGTCCGTCACTCACACGCAGTGCTGCGTTGTCGGATGTCCGTCACTCACACGCAGTGCTGCGTTGTCGGATGTCCGTCACTCACACGCAGTGCCGCGTTGTCGGATGTCCGTCACTCACACGCAGTGCCGCGTTGTCGGATGTCCGTCACTCACACGCAGTGCTGCGTTGTCGGATGTCCGTCACTCACACGCAGTGCTGCGTTGTCGGATGTCCGTCACTCACACGCAGTGCTGCGTTGTCGGATGTCCGTCACTCACACGCAGTGCTGCGTTGTCGGATGTCCGTCACTCACACGCAGTGCCGCGTTGTCGGATGTCCGTCACTCACACGCAGTGCCGCGTTGTCGGATGTCCGTCACTCACACGCAGTGCTGCGTTGTCGGATGTCCGTCACTCACACGCAGTGCTGCGTTGTCGGATGTCCGTCACTCACACGCAGTGCTGCGTTGTCGGATGTCCGTCACTCACACGCAGTGCTGCGTTGTCGGATGTCCGTCACTCACACGCAGTGCTGCGTTGTCGGATGTCCGTCACTCACACGCAGTGCTGCGTTGTCGGATGTCCGTCACTCACACGCAGTGCCGCGTTGTCGGATGTCCGTCACTCACACGCAGTGCTGCGTTGTCGGATGTCCGTCACTCACACGCAGTGCTGCGTTGTCGGATGTCCGTCACTCACACGCAGTGCTGCGTTGTCGGATGTCCGTCACTCACACGCAGTGCTGCGTTGTCGGATGTCCGTCACTCACACGCAGTGCCGCGTTGTCGGATGTCCGTCACTCACACGCAGTGCTGCGTTGTCGGATGTCCGTCACTCACACGCAGTGCCGCGTTGTCGGATGTCCGTCACTCACACGCAGTGCCGCGTTGTCGGATGTCCGTCACTCACACGCAGTGCCGCGTTGTCGGATGTCCGTCACTCACACGCAGTGCTGCGTTGTCGGATGTCCGTCACTCACACGCAGTGCTGCGTTGTCGGATGTCCGTCACTCACACGCAGTGCTGCGTTGTCGGATGTCCGTCACTCACACGCAGTGCTGCGTTGTCGGATGTCCGTCACTCACACGCAGTGCCGCGTTGTCGGATGTCCGTCACTCACACGCAGTGCTGCGTTGTCGGATGTCCCGTCACTCACACGCAGTGCCGCGTTGTCGGATGTCCGTCACTCACACGCAGTGCTGCGTTGTCGGATGTCCGTCACTCACACGCAGTGCTGCGTTGTCGGATGTCCGTCACTCACACGCAGTGCTGCGTTGTCGGATGTCCGTCACTCACACGCAGTGCCGCGTTGTCGGATGTCCGTCACTCACACGCAGTGCCGCGTTGTCGGATGTCCGTCACTCACACGCAGTGCCGCGTTGTCGGATGTCCGTCACTCACACGCAGTGCCGGCGTTGTCGGATGTCCGTCACTCACACGCAGTGCTGCGTTGTCGGATGTCCGTCACTCACACGCAGTGCTGCGTTGTCGGATGTCCGTCACTCACACGCAGTGCCGCGTTGTCGGATGTCCGTCACTCACACGCAGTGCCGCGTTGTCGGATGTCCGTCACTCACACGCAGTGCTGCGTTGTCGGATGTCCGTCACTCACACGCAGTGCTGCGTTGTCGGATGTCCGTCACTCACACGCAGTGCTGCGTTGTCGGATGTCCGTCACTCACACGCAGTGCTGCGTTGTCGGATGTCCGTCACTCACACGCAGTGCTGCGTTGTCGGATGTCCGTCACTCACACGCAGTGCTGCGTTGTCGGATGTCCGTCACTCACACGCAGTGCTGCGTTGTCGGATGTCCGTCACTCACACGCAGTGCTGCGTTGTCGGATGTCCGTCACTCACTCGCAGTGCTGCGTTGTCGGATGTCCGTCACTCACACGCAGTGCTGCGTTGTCAGATGTCCGTCACTCACACGCAGTGCCGCGTTGTCGGATGTCCGTCACTCGCACGCAGTGCTCCGTTGTCGGATGTCCGTCACTCACACGCAGTGCTGCGTTGTCGGATGTCCGTCACTCACACGCAGTGCTGCGTTGTCGGATGTCCGTCACTCACACGCAGTGCCGCGTTGTCGGATGTCCGTCACTCACACGCAGTGCCGCGTTGTCTGATGTCCGTCACTCACACGCAGTGCCGCGTTGTCGGATGTCCGTCACTCACACGCAGTGCTGGCGTTGTCGGATGTCCGTCACTCACACGCAGTGCTGCGTTGTCGGATGTCCGTCACTCACACGCAGTGCTGCGTTGTCGGATGTCCGTCACTCACAAGCAAGTGCTGCGTTGTCGGATGTCCGTCACTCACACGCAGTGCTGCGTTGTCGGATGTCCGTCACTCACACGCAGTGCCGCGTTGTCGGATGTCCGTCACTCACACGCAGTGCTGCGTTGTCGGATGTCCGTCACTCACACGCAGTGCTGCGTTGTCGGATGTCCGTCACTCACACGCAGTGCTGCGTTGTCGGATGTCCGTCACATCACACGCAGTGCTGCGTTGTCGGATGTCCGTCACTCACAACGCAGCACTGCGTTGTCGGATGTCCGTCACTCACACGCAGTGCCGCGTTGTCGGATGTCCGTCACTCACACGCAGTGCCGCGTTGTCGGATGTCCGTCACTCACACGCAGTGCTGCGTTGTCAGATGTCCGTCACTCACACGCAGTGCTGCGTTGTCGGATGTCCGTCACTCACACGCAGTGCTGCGTTGTCGGATGTCCGTCACTCACACGCAGTGCTGCGTTGTCGGATGTCCGTCACTCACACGCAGTGCTGCGTTGTCGGATGTCCGTCACTCACACGCAGTGCCGCGTTGTCGGATGTCCGTCACTCACACGCAGTGCCGCGTTGTCGGATGTCCGTCACTCACACGCAGTGCTGCGTTGTCGGATGTCCGTCACTCACACGCAGTGCTGCGTTGTCGGATGTCCGTCACTCACACGCAGTGCTGCGTTGTCGGATGTCCGTCACTCACACGCAGTGCTGCGTTGTCGGATGTCCGTCACTCACAGCGCAGTGCCGCGTTGTCGGATGTCCGTCACTCACACGCAGTGCCGCGTTGTCGGATGTCCGTCACTCACACGCAGTGCCGCGTTGTCGGATGTCCGTCACTCACACGCAGTGCCGCGTTGTCGGATGTCCGTCACTCACACGCAGTGCTGCGTTGTCGGATGTCCGTCACTCACACGCAGTGCTGCGTTGTCGGATGTCCGTCACTCACACGCAGTGCTGCGTTGTCGGATGTCCGTCACTGACAACGCAGTGCTGCGTTGTCGGATGTCCGTCACTCACACGCAGTGCTGCGTTGTCGGATGTCCGTCACTCACACGCAGTGCTGCGTTGTCGGATGTCCGTCACTCACACGCAGTGCTGCGTTGTCGGATGTCCGTCACTCACACGCAGTGCTGCGTTGTCGGATGTCCGTCACTCACACGCAGTGCTGCGTTGTCGATGTCCGTCACTCACACGCAGTGCCGCGTTGTCGGATGTCCGTCACTCACACGCAGTGCCGCGTTGTCGGATGTCCGTCACTCACACGCAGTGCTGCGTTGTCGGATGTCCGTCACTCACACGCAGTGCTGCGTTGTCGGATGTCCGTCACTCACACGCAGTGCCGCGTTGTCGGATGTCCGTCACTCACACGCAGTGCCGCGTTGTCGGATGTCCGTCACTCACACGCAGTGCCGCGTTGTCGGATGTCCGTCACTCACACGCAGTGCAGCGTTGTCGGATGTCCGTCACTCACACGCAGTGCTGCGTTGTCGGATGTCCGTCACTCACACGCAGTGCTGCGTTGTCGGATGTCCGTCACTCACACGCAGTGCCTGCGTTGTCGGATGTCCGTCACTCACAACGCAGTGCCGCGTTGTCGGATGTCCGTCACTCACACGCAGTGCTGCGTTGTCGGATGTCCGTCACTCACACGCAGTGCTGCGTTGTCGGATGTCCGTCACTCACACGCAGTGCTGCGTTGTCGGATGTCCGTCACTCACACGCAGTGCTGCGTTGTCGGATGTCCGTCACTCACACGCTGTGCCTGCGTTGTCGGATGTCCGTCACTCACACGCAGTGCCGCGTTGTCGGATGTCCGTCACTCACACGCAGTGCCGCGTTGTCGGATGTCCGTCACTCACACGCAGTGCTGCGTTGTCGGATGTCCGTCACTCACACGCAGTGCTGCGTTGTCGGATGTCCGTCACTCACACGCAGTGCTGCGTTGTCGGATGTCCGTCACTCACACGCAGTGCTGCGTTGTCGGATGTCCGTCACTCACACGCAGTGCCGCGTTGTCGGATGTCCGTCACTCACACGCAGTGCTGCGTTGTCGGATGTCCGTCACTCACACGCAGTGCCGCGTTGTCGGATGTCCGTCACTCACACGCAGTGCTTGCGTTGTCGGATGTCCGTCACTCCCACGCAGTGCTGCGTTGTCGGATGTCCGTCACTCACACGCAGTGCTGCGTTGTCGGATGTCCGTCACTCACACGCAGTGCCGCGTTGTCGGATGTCCGTCACTCACACGCAGTGCCTGCGTTGTCGGATGTCCGTCACTCACACGCAGTGCTGCGTTGTCGGATGTCCGTCACTCACACGCAGTGCTGCGTTGTCGGATGTCCGTCACTCACACGCAGTGCTGCGTTGTCGGATGTCCGTCACTCACACGCAGTGCTGCGTTGTCGGATGTCCGTCACTCACACGCAGTGCTGCGTTGTCGGATGTCCGTCACTCACACGCAGTGCCGCGTTGTCGGATGTCCGTCACTCACACGCAGTGCCGCGTTGTCGGATGTCCGTCACTCACACGCAGTGCTGCGTTGTCGGATGTCCGTCACTCACACGCAGTGCTGCGTTGTCGGATGTCCGTCACTCACACGCAGTGCTGCGTTGTCGGATGTCCGTCACTCACACGCAGTGCTGCGTTGTCGGATGTCCGTCACTCACACGCAGTGCCGCGTTGTCGGATGTCCGTCACTCACACGCAGTGCCGCGTTGTCGGATGTCCGTCACTCACAACGCAGCACTGCGTTGTCGGATGTCCGTCACTCACACGCAGTGCTGCGTTGTCGGATGTCCGTCACTCACACGCAGTGCTGCGTTGTCGGATGTCCGTCACTCACACGCAGTGCTGCGTTGTCGGATGTCCGTCACTCACACGCAGTGCCGCGTTGTCGGATGTCCGTCACTCACACGCAGTGCCTGCGTTGTCGGATGTCCGTCACTCACACGCAGTGCTGCGTTGTCGGATGTCCGTCACTCACACGCAGTGCTGCGTTGTCGGATGTCCGTCACTCACACGCAGTGCTGCGTTGTCGGATGTCCGTCACTCACACGCAGTGCCGCGTTGTCGGATGTCCGTCGACTCACACGCAGTGCTGCGTTGTCAGATGTCCGTCACTCACACGCAGTGCTGCGTTGTCGGATGTCCGCACTCACACGCAGTGCTGCGTTGTCGGATGTCCGTCACTCACACGCAGTGCTGCGTTGTCGGATGTCCGTC
>OW569323.1:17128573-17346000 GCA_937595015.1 Polyommatus icarus | reverse complement strand
CAGACAGACAGACGCACAGACAGACAGACGCACAGACGCACAGACGCACAGACGCACAGACGCACAGACGCACAGACGCACAGACGCACAGACGCACAGACGCACAGACGCACAGACGCACAGACGCACAGACGCACAGACAGACAGACAGACAGACAGACAGACAGACAGACAGACAGACAGACAGACAGACAGACAGACGCACAGACGCACAGACGCACAGACGCACAGACGCACAGACAGACAGACAGACGCACAGACGCACAGACGCACAGACGCACAGACGCACAGACGCACAGACGCACAGACAGACAGACAGACGCACAGACGCACAGACGCACAGACGCACAGACGCACAGACGCACAGACGCACAGACGCACAGACGTGTATATTGTTCTTTATTATAGTAAATGTGCATGCTCCTTAATGATGTCTTACGCAGCGTAATACAAACTTATTGTTCAAGTACGTTGTTTTCCATATTGTAATAATTATGTGTTTTTTTGAATTAATAATAAATTGGATCTTGACCTAACCAGTCGTTTCCATTGACCATTCCCCATCTCAAAGTGGCTGACCTTCGCCACACCTCAGACGCACAGACGCACAGACGCACAGACGCACAGACGCACAGACGCACAGACGCACAGACGCACAGACGCACAGACGCACAGACGCACAGACGCACTGACAGACAGACAGACAGACAGACAGACAGACAGACAGACAGACAGACAGACAGACAGACAGACAGACAGACAGACAGACAGACAGACAGACGCACAGACGCACAGACAGACAGACAGACGCACAGACGCACAGACGCACAGACGCACAGACGCACAGACGCACAGACGCACAGACGCACAGACGCACAGACGCACAGACGCACAGACGCACAGACGCACAGACGCACAGACAGACGCACAGACGCACAGTCGCACAGACGCACAGACGCACAGACGCACAGACGCACAGACGCACAGACGCACAGTCGCACAGACGCACAGACGCACAGACGCACAGACGCACAGACGCACAGACGCACAGACGCACAGACGCACAGACAGACAGACAGACAGACAGACAGACAGACAGACAGACAGACAGACAGACAGACAGACAGACAGACAGACGCACAGACGCACAGACGCACAGACGCACAGACGCACAGACGCACAGACGCACAGACGCACAGACGCACAGACGCACAGACGCACAGACGCACAGACGCACAGACAGACGCATAAAGACGTAGATAATAAAGATATAATAATCTCGAATTAATATATCTTAACTGGCAGAAGGACTTTCACACAAAAAAAAATTTAGTTTGTTATTATTTTTAACAATATTGCGCGAAATAATGCTAAAAATTTATATTTCGCGGAATATTGCTAAAAATAATAACAAACTAAATTTTAAGCTATGGATTTCCGCAAAGTAACGCCTGTTTCCATTAAATATTTCACACACAAAACAAGATGGCGCCTATGGCATCTGACACTGACGTTTACGCGAACCGAAATTCGAAAATAGAACCTGTCAACCCATCGATATATTTTTTACGGTGACGTCGTGGCTGCGGCGGTTGAGGTCTTTGGCCTCCTTCGTGACGTTGGACTCGACGAGCATGGAGTGTCGTTTCGCGTTGAGATCCTTCTTCCTCCGGACGACGTCGGGGCTGTAGGGTTCGGAGACCCTGCGGTCGAGGGGGGCGTGGCTCTGCCCCTGGATGTTGGAGTAGGAGCCCTGGCGGTGGAGAGAAGGCGACTGCGGCTCCGGCGTCATGTTCGATAGATAAGTTTGGAATGTCGGTCTTGTCTGCGCCGCCTCCATTATTGAACCTGTAACAATGTTTAATGAAACTTGTGTAACATAACAATAAAAAAGCTTTTATTCAAATAAAAATATACGTTTTTGACGTGACAACGTCTTATAATTCGATATGGGCTGCGCGCACGAAAAATCATGACGCAATATGCGGCGTTACCTCGCTTCTGAGGCGTTCCATTTAAGGCTATGACGTTGTCACGTTCAACTATCGTCAGTAAACCGACTTTAAAGACAACCGAGTTCGAGTCGAGTTCGAGTTCGACACAAAACACTACTCTCCAACACTGCTCGGTTTTTGACATCAACAAAGCCAGCTGACCCCACATTTGACAAAAACCATTGAGATGTATGGAGTTGACACCGCAATGCAATGCTTGGTCACATTCAAGAGACGCTATATAGCCGCAGCGTACTCAGTCGGCCGCGAGCTCTTCTGCGCGTTTGACGTATGACAATTATAAAAAAACAAAATAAAAGTCACAAAAATGCCTTGGTGTGTCTTATGATATTGTAAAAATAATTCCAAAAACACTTCCAAATGCGACGGCATAACATTTTATCGATTAGTATTCTTATTTAATTATTTTCAATTAAAATACGAACATTCAATTACTAGGCGAAGACGCGCGCCATTTCGCATTGTCATAGAGTAGTAGATTCAGAGGGGAATGTAAGCAGAATACAGATATCTATGATGAGACGACAATGAATGAAGTATTCAGGTAGACGAGTTTGTATTTCGGTAATATAAATACGGTATTACGTGTACATTATACATGCGTACATTATAATTTTATTTATAAATATTTAAGTAATTTAAATAAGGTAAGTATGTAGTGGACTTTGAATCCATACTTATTATAATATAACTAGCTCTCCCGGCAAACGTTGCTTTGCCATAATATAAAGTATTATTTTACTGAAATGATTAAATAAGTATGTCACCATGGCAACGTCGATCGCTATCCCGTCGCATAAATTTAATGGTCGCCGTCAGTCTCAGGTTGTAATAATTTACTATTATTTATTCTACAAATGCACTTATTAATATACTAGCGACCCGCCCCGGCGTCGCACGGGTATAAAATATATAGCGGCTATATATTTTATACCCGTGCGACGCGACGCCGGATCATTTTTTCAGTGACTATATTATAGCCACTAAAAATGATTAAAATCGATCGCCTATGATCCTTCACGTGGTCTACTCCTTATCTGCGCCAAATAATATAAAAATTGCTCCAGTAGTTCGCGAGATAAGTCCTTTCAAATAATTTAACCCGTTTTTTTCTCATTCGAGTTGTTATATTATTATTTCGTTTATTTCTGCGTAACTAAAAAGTTGGATTTCACTTAACTATTTTTAACTGAAATCCAATTCTTCAGTCATGCAGAAATAAACGAAACTTTGTTTGTATTCCCCTATCGTTTTTAGAGTTATTCTCAAAAAGTTCTTTCATTTAATATCCATACTGTTAATATAGGACGGCATATAAAATAATTATTCCGCTATCTTGGATGGTCGGCCATTTTATATTTATAGTGATGGCACATACTGTATTGTGCAATGTGCATAATCATTAAAACCAAACGTGTATACAAAATTTCAGCTCAATCGGTTAAAATATTATATTATGTACATACATACTTCGAAATTGAGTTCAAAAATTCCACCCGAACTTACATAATAATATGTAGTAATATATTTAATAATATGTAAATAATAATACACAGAGCAAGTTAAATAAAATCTTTTAATAATGTTTAGTAAAAACCTTTGTTTTATTTTATCCACTAACTCAAGTCTGCGTTCATTCGAGTGTAGGCACAAAACTTTGTCACTTCTGCGGTACTGATCTATAGCCATCACCGCCCCGCCTCTCACCCCTCTCGTTCCTCAAGTGTGACATGTTTTTTGTTGGCAATAGCAACTCCATACATCTCAATGACAAAAACATTGATTTTGCATAAACTAATAGAGAACCAGATGTTTAATCCACAATTAAGAGCGTTTACACCTAATTTTAAGTTTCCATACAAACCTGCGGCGGAGTATTTGAATTGCTTTGCACGCAGCGATTTATAGTAGTTTTAAAATATTTGTAGAAAAAAAATAACAAAAGATTTGTTGATATTTAAAAACTTTTTTTTAATTAAAGTGTTCTTCTATGCAGGTGTAGTGTAACACCCTTATGAAAATGATAAATTACCGAGTGTCCTAACGAGCCACGGCGTCACGGACTGCTTCTGGTTGACGGCGGCTTGTATGTCGTTCAGAGCAGAGTTCAGTTGATGTGTTAATTCCTGAAAGTAGTAGCAAATTACAATCATTATAAATAAACATATTCTATTAATTTGATTGTTTGTAGTTTTTTTATGGTAGTTGGCCCACCACATATTCCCACCACTGTATCTCCTGTGTCGCCAGGATCGACAGCGGTATCCAACCACGAAAACCCTTTGATATGATCTCAGGGAGCCCGAGGGACATGCTAAAGCTGTCTTGGGACCCGCAACGAATTTAATCAGAAGAAGATAGGAGGAGTCAGGAGTAGGAAGAATTTATGTTTGTTACTTATGTGTGTAGTTACCAGAACCATAACCAAAACAAACTTTGAGATTGATTCTTTATTAACTAAATATATAAAACTCAAAGGACTGACTGACATGGTGATCTATCAACGCACAGCCCAAACCAATGAACGTATCGGGCTGAAATTTGGCATGCAGGTAGATGTTATGACGTGGGCATCCGCTAAGAAAGGATTTTGATCAATTCAAACCTCAAGGGGTTAAAATAGGGGATGAAAGTTTGTATATAATAATAGTTCTTAACGGGAGCGAAGCTGCGGGTATTAGCTCGTTTAAGTATGTACTTGTAATATGGGCCTATGATCCTCGAAACAAAAAAAAATTAAAAATGACCTGGTTGCTGCACTGCGCCTGGACGTGCGCCAGTTTCACTCGCGCTAACTCCAGCTCCAAATCCCGGACGCGCTGCCGCAGACGAGACTCCACCTCGCCGCCGCCTTCTGACATGTTGTCCGTTTCTGAAACGTTATTATTATAGTCTGTGTACTCAGGCCATTTTTTTTAAAGCTGAGTCACATGTCCAAAGTTTATGATTTGACGTAACGAAACTCTAAAGTGACATGGAGCTTGTGATGCCTTATGTCGAATCTCACATATTCTTGATTTCGAAATTCGTAAGCTTTAGTTCTAAAAGTTATGGTTGCACTCCTGCATATTAAAACATAATTTACCGTCTTTATTCTCTTTCTGTGCAAGTTTAGCGCTGCAGCTCACACAGCTCTGTGTGCAAGCCTGTAAATAAAAAAAAACTTTTGTTAAATTTTTGATTAATTAAAAGTATTATAGTTAACACTTTTTAGAGTTCCGTACCCAAAGGGTAAAAACGGGACCCGAACTTCGTTGTCTGTCCGTCTGTCTGTCTGTATGTCTGTCCGTCTGTCTCCAGGCTGTAACTCAATAACTTTAATAGCTAGAGAGTTGAAAATTTCAGAGATTATTATGTATATCTGTTGCCGCTATAAGAACAAACACTAAAAACAAAAGAAAATTAATATTTAAGGGGGGCTCCCATACAAGAAACGTGATTTTTTGGCTTTTTTTGCTCTATATCAATAATGGCAATAGGTAGATGATTTTTTGACTTGATTTTTTCTCGAAGTCCTTAGTTATATGTCTTCTTTAATATTTAATAATAATATTAAAATAAAATAAAATATTAAGGGCGGCTCCCATACAAAAACACAATTTTGGCCTGATTTTGCTCTATAATGGTATGGAACCCTTCACGCGCGTGTCCGACTCGCACTCGGCCGATTATTTTAAATCTAGCAGGCAAGCTATACTTAGCTTATTCTGACAGAGCCACAGACAGTTGCTACGACGATGCGCCACAATTTATGCATATTTTATGCAGCGGCGGCTCATGTACTGGCATTACTAAAATTATTATAATTATTTATTAACATTCGTATCTCACCTGCAAATCGTGTAACTGTCTGTCGAGGCGGGCGCAGATGTCGCGGTAGTCGTGCGCCAACGCCGAGAAGTGAGACGCCTTCTTCTGCACGTCATCTAGATTGTCACGAGTCTGCGGGTGGAAGATGAAGGTAAATCAAATAAAATAAAACTACTCACATTGGGCAAAACATATTTGTCAGAAACAGAACTTACATATTTTTATAGGGGATTTTTAACTGCTCTATGAACAAAAGGCAAAACATATTTGTCGAAAACAGTGCAAAAATATTTCTAAAGGAAATTTTTGTTATAGATTAATATGTTGTCCCATTGCTAAGCAAAGGCCTCCCGCAAAGTCCACTTCTCCCGATCCCGATTTAGTTGTAAATATGTACTTTTTAATGCAGAAGCCTGAATAAAAGTGCTTGTACAGCATATTGTGCTTTTGATAAACAAGTATTAGGGTCTAAACACACTAGGCTGAATTACGCCAGCGTAAATTCCGCCGCGTTTAAGTTGCATACAAAATACGGGCCGAACGCGAGGGGTGACACACTATTACGTCGCGTTCCGTCCGTATTTTGTACGCGTTTGACATTTGCGGCGGAAATTACGCCGGCGTAATTCAGCCCAGTGTGTTTAGACTCTTAAAGTTTATTTTTAATTACTTTTCACTTTTCATAACTTTTATGTTGTAGTACTTTACGATTCCATACATTTTCTTTCTTGATCCATACTAATATTGTTATAAATCACAAAAGTATGTCTGTCTGTCTGGCTTTCATGATAAAACTACAGAACCGATTGTAATAAAATTTTGTACACATATAATCTAGACACTAGAGCCTGAGAAAGAATTATGCTACTACATTTTATCCCGGCATTCCCACGGATACGTGAACCACCGCGCGCTGCAAACTGAAGTAAGCGCAGACGGAGTCGCGGGCAACAGCTAGTATTATAATAAACTCACTTTGTTAAGTTCGGCCTCGAGCATATCCTTGTCCTGCTGCAGCTGCGTGTTGATGTTCTTCAGTTTCTCCAGTTCCACGTTTATTTTCTCCTTCTCCGCTGATTCTGTTAACATAGCTTATGCCAATAGCCGCGTACTGATCAAGCGAGCAGCCTCGTGACGGCAAATCCTCGGTCGGTCAAGACGTGCCTCGCCCGAGGCCAACGTACGCGTTGCCTCGCCCGAGCGTGCCGCGTCCCGAGCCTCGCGAGGCTGCTCGCTCAATCAGTACGCGATTATTAACTTGAACTCTTCATCACGTGTGTTGTATATTTGACTTTCCTAATATATTGTATACTGAGTCCTTATTTTATACCCGACAATCTCATTTTTTACTTATCACGAAAGTGATAAGTAAAAATCTTATCTTTTTATTATTGTTCAGTAAGTTTATTAAGCATTAATGTTTTACACTTGCATTGAATATTTATCTATAGGCTTAAGATACATAATTATTATTATATTAGCCGAATGACTAGCCTCTATCCCTCGCGTATGAAAAACAATTGATTATAGTAATATAGCCATGTCCGCGAGAAAAAGTAGCGATAAGTCGATGTAGGAATTACTTCTTGCTTCTCGGCTATCTTACCATTAACGTCGTAAGTCGTTAATGTCGTAGGTTACACGCTCAATCTGGCATCAGTTCAGTGGATCAATATGAGATTGACGCCAGATTGATGGCTTAAAACTAAAAAGTCCATATTCAGAAATGATCAGTCCATCAATCCGTGGGTTATGCCAAGTACTCACATACGGTTTTGCTCGATAGTTCCACTCCAAATCGAGTAATAATTACTGTGTGGACCGCAAAACACACAGCTCGAAGGCTGGCATCGAGCTGGCTCGATCGAGTTAAATGAATCGATTTGGAGTAAAGTTATCGAGCAATGCTGAATGTGTGGACGAAAGCCCGAGCCGTGGTTTTTACTCTACCTAATTGCTCGATCGAGCAAAACCGTATGTGAGTACTAAGCATTAGACGTTCAGTTTCGCGTCAATCTTTACCAGTTTGATGGATCAGAATGATGATAAATTGAACGTGTAACCTACGTCTATCAAAGATAGATAAAGATCCTTACCTTTAATAAACTTCTCGTACTCCTGCTGATACTTGGGTAGTCTCTTCACTTTAACGCTGCAGGCCAGCTTCACGATCTGTCGCGACGACTCCTCCGCGCGACATTTCTTGGGTAGGGTCACTCTGAAACAAATAAGTTTTTGTAATATCATCTACATAACATGTCTATAGTATTCTAAACTAATATCATAGAATATATATATTTATTCTTTAACGATAAACATATAGTAGAAAATACTGGATTTTGGGCTAAAGTTACTTAAAAGCTTCTAAAGATTTCTATGATTAGAACTCATAAATTGCATTGACGTTCCTTCAATGTTGTACAATACCCGGCAATAAATATTGCACATCGACCTTTGGAAAGAGACAATCGGCTAATTTCGGTTTCATAGAGCGTTATCTTTGTAGCACACACCCATTTGACATTATGTCAGTCGTTGTCCAAATTCAATGGAGTGCAGTCGCGTCCAGGTCAAAATATATATCTAGAGTTGTTAACACCCCTAAATTTGCTACAGCTGTAATTTTTCAAACGAATTAAAATATACGTAAACATAATTTGAACACGCTTTTTATTTTATTTTACCTGAACCTAAATCCGTAATTTAAAGAAAACTTGTTGTATTTTATACAAAGAATAATAAAATTTTCAAAAGAAGCAAACCATAATAATTATGATTTTTTTTTAACAGCTCCTAATATATACCGGACTTTTTGTATTTCGTGCGTAAGAGATAACGCTCTACAAAACCGAAATTAGCCGATTGTCACTTTCCAAAGGTCGATGTGCAATATTTATCGCCGGGTACTGTAAGTTATCATTCAGTTTGATTTATTTGCTTGAAAACTAAAGACAATCTTATGTGGAGCTTGTATAGACCATAACTTTCTTTAATTGAGTACTTCTTTAAAAAAAAATGTTTTTTTATGTACTTATTTTTTTATTATACCTTAATATTAATAATATTGATATTAAATGCAAAAATCTTTAATATGTTTTTTCAATTAATTATAAACAATTAAAAATTCATGAAATTTAAATAAAGTCACGTGACTTATAAACGCGCCATGATTGAGATGTGACGTCATAATAATATACGCCAATATTTACCGTCTTTCGTTGACGTTTAATGGTTTGCGCTAACTATACTCAGACCAAAGAAAAAAGAGGACTTGAAATACCTACAAAAAAACATGCATACCTAAACCATAGATTCGTTACATAAAATGGCTGCCATTGCCTAGGGTTCTTGCACCACACATCACAATACAACATTTAGTCATTTTGATAAACAGTTTTCTCACACTTCCACGTAATTATTATCCTATTTTCTCGTATTTAAATCGATAAAACTCATTTTTTCCAAATAATAAACAGCCTCTTGACAGCACAACTACCACGAAACTCGTTGCAAAAGATGGCGGATCTGGCACGTACCCATAAAGGTAATATACCTATCGGAATAGAGAAACAATCCCGAGCTGTCAAGCTTAACCAAAATTTGATTTACATCTGTGTATACAATTATGTTTACGTGTGCGTGTCAGTGATGTACAAACATCTTGTAATTCGACAAAATATCGATCATGGAATATTAATTGTAAGATTGTAAACATAATGCCGGCTGTACATTCTCGCCGAGACACAGCGAGGCGGCCCGAGTGCGAGAGTGTAAATGGGTGTGCTCGCCTCGTCTCGCCTGTCTCGGACCCTCTCGGTCCGTTGTCGGTATTTTGCGCCCGAGACAAAGGGTCTCGCGAGGAAAACGAGCGCACTACTGTACACTCTCGCGTCTTTCAGTACTAGTCCCGCCGTTGGACAGTGTAGAACAGAAAAATAACAATAATAAACGTCATTATCAGTCATCATCTATGAGAAATAAAATTAAATATGATTATAAATCTTCGGATTACAATGATATCTTTCGATGCATGGTGAATGGTGAATGGTCGTTTTCGTCCATCTTCTCTGAGTTCTTATCTGCGATTGAACTAAGCGAGAATGTACATGATCGCACTCGGGCAAGGGGCTCTCGCACGAGACTCTCGCCCGAGAGCTCTCGGCGAGAGTGTACAGCGGGCATTATAAAATGGGATAAAATAAAACTGCATAGATATAATATAATAAAATTGTAATTTTGAAGTAAAATGTGACTTTTCTTCAAAATGCTTGCTGCATAATTAAGTATGTATGAATTTTTCTTCGGAGTCCAGTTTGGACGGTTAATTATTTTAAGCCATGAATTTATGTATAGGTATCCATGTCAGCAGGAAATCTGAAAAATTGGCCAAGTGTAAGTCGGACTCGCGCATGAAGGGTGACCGGTTTCAACCGGGCATTTTCTAAAACCCGGTACGATACGACACGACATGTCATGACACGATTCGACACGACAGGTTACGTCACGTGACATCAGTACCTACACGACACGACACGACTTCACTAGACCCTATTAATTTTCAATTCACTCTCAATGAGCCTACTGAGCCCTTTTATTTGATGCCCATCTTGCAGAAGTGCTTTCAACTATTTCCCTATCTTGGATGAGCAGCCGTATTGGATGTAGAATGACATTACATATGTGGAAATTTCAGAAGTCTATTACTATAGCGGTTCTTGTTATACAGCCTGAAGACAGACAGACGGACGGATGGACAGACGGACAGGCAACGAAGTCTTAGTAGTAGAGCGGGCTGCGGGACCTCACTACTAGGACTTAATTTTTACCCTTTGGGTGCGGAACCTTAAAAACGATAAATTATGTATTGATAGTATATGATAGTATATTAATATACTTAAACTAATTATAAACTACGGATGAGTATGTTATCATTTCAACATTCCTAGATAATTAGTATACTTAACTAAAAAAATATTTTCATATCGACACAACTTATCGATAACTTGATACAGCCCTAGTGTAAAATAGATGAAAATTGTTTACACAAAATATCCTTAAATTGTGCACCATGGCTAGTCAAGTTATGTTTTCCATATAATTAAACACATACAGAAGTGAACACGAACGTAAAAATACCAATAACTCGTAGGGAATTGGCAAAAATAAACTTAAAACTAGGTCCTGTCGATGTAGAATAATTCACCTGTGAAATGAATATTTGTCCGGGTTTTTTCGATGTGTGGATCCAGAATCATTCCACAAACACTTAACCATGTTTCTAGAGCAGTATTTCTAAAAATTATTCATTATTTAACTTAAAATCACAATTTTTCTGAGAGCCCAAATTGACAACGATCGGCCCAGGGGCAGACAGACTGTCAAACAGATGAAAAAAAAGCTATGCAACCTCAAATCACGCTTCTCTTTCTACCACGCAGTGTTACTGATAGTGACATCTCGCTTGCTCAGGCCTTTGTTTCTCTATTCCGATAGGTATATTAACTTTATGCACGTACCTAAACTTTTGACAGAATTTTACCAAGAATATGCAATAACTGAAATATGTTCGTCTCTTTCGTCAAATGCAATTATACTGCAGAATGAAAGAGACAAAGTTATATTTAACGCTCTGTACCATAAATGCCTGATATTTGTATAAGTAAAAATTTATATATGTTGACAACGGCTTCTCCATAGACTTCCTTGCTCATAGTAACTATAATACCAATCTACATAGCTAAACTTTTTAGTAAATCCACAAACTGATGCTCCCATGACTCGAAATGAGAAATGTCGTTAGTGCCCGTTTTGTTTATTGTAAAACAAACGTATTGAAAGTGTGTTTTGGTTTTCAGTTTTAATAAATTTAAGGCTTATTTGAGTTTAGACTTTAGAAGTACGCGTCCAATCAAAACATTCGTTTGTTAAACAATACGTGGTATGTCAGTTCTACTGTTTTTAGTGTTCTGCGGTGAAAATTAATTATTATTGTGACGTCACACGCGCTAGAGTTAGTGCGGGAGCTGTCGGCGTGTCTTCGGTATTTTTATTTTGAAATAACTTTTGAATTATTGCGAAAAACAATAAAAGAAAATTGTTTTGTTATAAAACTTATTTATTTATATGATCTTTCCATTTATCTCAAAAAAAATAATAATGTTGAAATACTTAATTGTATAGACTACTAGCATTTGACTACCAAATAAAGTAGTATGATACACACCTGAAATATTTGAGAACTCCCTCGAAGTCTGCCGCCAACAGATCTTTACGTGCGCGCGTGAGCAGCGCTATGGACACTTGGAACAAAGTGTCGATCCCTTGCAGTAGAAACACGTCTAGGATGTGGTATACCTATAAAAACAGTAACGTTGTAATACGTGATGTCTGCATTTTTATCAAAAACAAAATGATTGCTTGTAAATAATATGAACGCTTCTATGATATCGAAAACAAATGAAAATATTGCTATCTCGTTTCTAGAGGCATAGAAGAGCTATTGCAACATTCTGTGTGTTAATGGAACAGACATGTATAATTGATATATCAATATTTGATACATTGATCTATTAAAACTTGGCTCTTTCACTACATTGGTCTATCGGCAATCTAACTTTATCTACGTTACTTATTTTCATTATTTTTTATCTTGTATATAAGACATATTTGTCATGCTAGTAATTTTAAAAGAAGTTTAAATCTAAGTCGGAATGATACAGATGCGGCGGTATGGTGTACAGTATTGTACGCCGGTTTTCCACGAGGCCATTCTTACCAGCGGCAGGGGGAATCTCGCTGTGAACACGGTGAGGAACCACTGCGACGCGAACATGTGAGGCTCAACGCCCAGCTCGCTGAAGTGAGCGCGGAGTTCCGGCAGTTGCTCCTATACACATAAAAAATTGGATGAAAACATAGAACCTACAAATTTTGGAAGTCCGTTAAAATACACGAAAAAAACAGTCCTATAAGGGTTGAACTTCATCTGGCAGCACGGAATCGCCCTTTTCCGTCGCCCTTTCTCTTTCTGTCGCTTAGAACTGCCATTTGCTAGACCGAGACAGAAAGTACAATGCGATAGCACGCGGCGGAATCCTCGAGGCTATCGCATTATGCTTTCTGTCTTGGTCTAGCAAATGGCAGTTCTAAGCGTCAGAAAGAGAAAGGGCGACGGAAAAAGGCGATTCCGTGCTGCCAGATGAGGTCCAACCCTAAGGATCCTAAAATGGCACTTGAACGATGCAAAACAGCTGTTTTAGCATTATTCAAAATGATCAGCTACAGTTTTGATTTCCGTTACTTTGGGTGAAACAGCTGTAAAGTGATATTTAACGAGAGAGTGGTGTTGAGTTGAGTTAGCAACATGCAACAAGATTCTCGTAGAAATCTATACTAATATTATAAAACGGAAGAGTTTGTTAGGTTGTTTGTTTGTTTGTTTGAACGCGCTAATCTCAGGAACTACTGGTCCAATTTGAAAAATTATTTCAGTGTTAGAAAGCCCATTTATCGAGGAAGGCTATAGGCTATATTTTATCACGCTAAGACTAATTGGATCGAAGAAATAGAGGAAAATGTGGAAAAAGCGGGGGAAATTATTTGAAAGGGCTTATTTGAACAAGCTAATCTCAGGAACTACTGGTCCGATTAAAAAAAAAACTTTCAGTGTTATGCTAAGCACTCACATACGGTTTTGCTCGATAGTTTTACTCCGAATCGAAGGAAATGACATATTTGACATATTTAATTCCATCGAGCCGGCTCGAAGCGAGCCTTCGAGCTGTCAGTTTTGCGGTCCACACGGTGGTAATTGCTCGATTTGGAGTAAAAGTATCGAGCAAAACCGTATGTCAGTACTTAGCATTAGGTAGCCCATTTATTGAGGAAGGCTATACGCTATATTATAATAATGTAACGAAACTCCTATTACAAATTGACTTTAAAATGGCGCGTTTCAAAACACTTTTTTAGCGTTATTAAAAAATAATTCAATATAAATACTTAGCTTTGCTACTCAGTAGTACGCGAATAGTTAATTATTGTAACATAAACATAATCTAAAACGTAAGATGTGACACGCAATGTCATGGACATAATTTGGTTAAATAAGGCTGCGTTTCCTTTGCTGGAGCTGTGTTGCGAAGAATGTGTTTTTGAGAACCAATAGCATCGCCGCGCTGAGCGATGTCACGGCAAAGTCATGTCAATGATGCAATAGGGATGATGACAAGGTCAAAGATTAGCGAATTTTGTTAATAAAATAAAGAAATCACGGCAAAAATAAAGTGTTTCCAAAATTTCAGCTCGATAGCATTTGAATTTTTTTTTGCTATGCGCCTTCAAAGTTGGATAATCAAGTCGAATTTTTTTTCAATTAAATTTCTTAATATTTGTATACCACTCATTAACTTATGCAATTAAAAGCAACTTTTGGTATGAAACCACTTTCTTAAACGCAATATTTAATATACCTATCGAACAAAGTTCTCTCCCGATCCGTACAAACAACGAAAGAGTGACGTCAGTCTTTCGTAGCACTTTGTATGGAGCATTTCGGGCAGGTCTATTTTATGAGATGTTTGAATTGTCATATTATCTTGGTGAATTTTTAAGCTATCAGAGTCATTCTTTCAGCGATTTTCAAAAACACATTCCTCGCAACACAGCTCCGCTCAGCGCTGGTGGAAAGGCAGCCTTCGAGTGCAGTTTCGTTTGTATTCCCACATTTTTAACTAGAACATACCTCCATCAATCTATCAAGCTGGTGCAGCCTCATGTATAGCGCCTCGAAGCCGTCCTTGTACAGCTCGCGCAGCCCGTACCCGTACATCAGCCGCACCAGCAGACAGAACGCCTGCTCCTCCGGCATCTAAGAGAGAAATACAAGCTATGAACTCATACTAATATATAAATGCGAAAGTGTGTCTGTTTGTCTTTATTTAGCTGAAATTTGTATGGAGATACTTGGAGACAGGTGCATGTTTCTTTCATCGTATGAGACGTTAATTAGAAACTTAAATAAATCCTACCCGTTTAGTAACAAAAACATTGACAACGAATAACTTTACAAGGCCTGAGTGTCTTTTTTGGCGCATTGAAAAAGTCACGTGACAAATGCAGCTGACCTTGAACAGCAAATTATACGCTGCGTAAACGTATGTACTAGTATAGTTTGTTCGTTCTAAGATGATATGGGTGACAGTTCTCATATTCCTTGCTACGGATTTTTTTTCAATAAAACAAAAAAATCAGAATGTAATAAATTATATTCCATCTACAAAAATAAATGTTTCCTGTAATTGTAAATGAATAAAAATGAAAAGTTGCTAAATGCTAACTTATTGATATAAAATTATAAATATTAACTCTGAAATAGGAGTATAAATTATTGTTACGAAAATATTTGAAAAATGTCAGATGCATGAAACGGAACTTATGTCAATAGAGATTGACACAGTTGAATCGAAATCAAATCGATAAAAAAGGGCGGCCATCTTAAATCGCCGGCGTCACTCTGAAACATCAGTACGAAATCGATAATTTCGGTTGCAATTCCTTTACGAGGTGATTCGATATTTTTAAATTATTCGATTAATTTTTTTAGGTAACTTCCCTACTATTGTCAATTATAATGTGTCACGCATATCATCATAAAACGCACAAACTATAGTGTTTCACGACTGGGCTAATTTCATTCTGTTCACTCTTCAACCCCACCTTTTCAAAAAATCAACCCCAGCCCGCCCGCCTCGCGGAACAGCGAGTGGGCGGGGCAAGTGCGTGCTAACTCTAGCTATACTCACGTGCAGCAGCAGCGTGGCGGCCAGGAAGCTGAGCCCCTGGCAGTAGCCGACCTCGGCGTCGTGCACGGCGTACGCGCGCGCCAGCCGCAGCAGCGCGTCTTGCCCCAGCCCGCCCGCCTCGCGGAACAGCGAGTGGGCGGGGCAAGTGCGTGCTAACTCTAGCCATACTCACGTGCAGCAGCAGCGTGGCGGCCAGGACGCTGAGCCCCTGGCAGTAGCCGACCTCGGCGTCGTGCACGGCGTACGCGCGCGCCAGCCGCAGCAGCGCGTCTTGCCCCAGCCCGCCCGCCTCGCGGAACAACGAGTGGGCGGGGCAAGTGCGTGCTAACTCTAGCTATACTCACGTGCAGCAGCAGCGTGGCGGCCAGGAAGCTGAGCCCCTGGCAGTAGCCGACCTCGGCGTCGTGCACGGCGTACGCGCGCGCCAGCCGCAGCAGCGCGTCCTGCCCCAGCCCGCCCGCCTCGCGGAACAGCGAGTGGGCGGGGAAAGTGCGCGCAATGTCGCGCTGGATCACCGCCTCGAACGGACAATCCTGCGAAACACAACATTTTAAATATTAAATAAAAATTATTATTAAAGTTGCGATGTTTGTTGACGAACTACTTTAAAACGGCTGGAGCCTGGACTATATTAAAATTTTGTGTGCTGCCTGTGGGTCGGGTATCGACCAACTTACATCTTTTATTATTTAAATAGCGTAGTAGCATACCAAACAAAAACAGCGCTTTAAATTTTCGCGTTGCATTATAATTAAGACTTATTAATCGGGACTTAACGCGACTTATTCTAGCATTACTACTAGAATAAGTCGCGTTACGTCCCGATTATTAAATTTAAATTAAAAACAACCTTGTCGGCGTGACATAAACTATAAACATCGTCTAAATGACATCAAATATTTGTGGACTTTTTTATGCGCAGTCGGTAGCCATGCATCCAAAGATTCTTTATATCATCTTATAATACTTTGTAACTTTCAAAATTTCACAATATCTTTTTCATTCCCGTACGGCGTACCTTAGTAATAAGCGTGCGGTACGTATCCATGAGCGAGTCGTTCTGGTCTACGGCGGCGAGTCGCAGCCACACCTCCCCTCGAAGCGCCTCGGGCACACCCACTCGGACGAGCTGCGCCAGCGCACGCGGACGGCCGCCTACCCAGCTGTAGAAATGATTAGTGTTAGTTGAACTTAAAATACAAGAGGAAAGTTTCTTTTAGCCGTCTACCTAGCTGCTGGCAAAACGTTACTGTTGCTTACTTTTGGTTACTACTGGGTTTTATGCGTGAAAAAATACGGGTCAAAAGTTGCTATTCGACAGGTAATGTTTTTCTGTATTTAATTAAAAGATATACAGACATTGCGTTATTAGAGTAGCAACACTTGCGCCTCTTTAAGCATTGATTATTCTTGATTCTTCTGTACGTTTGAGCTTTTTTATAGCAATGTTATAACTTTTTAGCAATCTGCAACCATCGTTTTTCATAAATCGCTGTATCCGTGGAATAAACACAAAATGGCCGTACATCTTTGAATAACCAAGATAAATAAATAATTTTTACTAACCTGCGTAGGACCTGTGCCCAATTCTCAAGGACGTCTTCGCCGCAGTCTTTCGACACCTCCCCGGTGCCGCTGAGTAGTGGTTCATCGCCGTCTGTAAAAAGGTAAAGAAATGTTATGACTTATGATCGAGGTATTATATTATATAGTATGTTTCAGTTATTTTTAAATAGTCTAATATCCCCTAAATACGAACCGTAACGAATAAAAATATTTATACAACAGATGACCTTTTCGCAGATACTGTTCATGTGATCATTATTCTAGTAGTAAGAGGGTCTATAGAAGGTTACAGACGTTCTAGCAGTGCTGCGTTGTCGGATGTCCGTCACTCACACGCAGTGCTGCGGTATCGGATGTCCGTCACTCACACGCAGTGCTGCGTTGTCGGATGTCCGTCACTCACACGCAGTGCTGCATTGTCGGATGTCCGTCACTCACACGCAGTGCTGCATTGTCGGATGTCCGTCACTCACACGCAGTGCTGCGTTGTCGGATGTCCGTCACTCACACGCAGTGCTGCGTTGTCGGATGTCCGTCACTCACACGCAGTGCTGCGTTGTCGGATGTCCGTCACTCACACGCAGTGCTGCGTTGTCGGATGTCCGTCACTCACACGCAGTGCTGCGTTGTCGGATGTCCGTCACTCACACGCAGTGCCGCGTTGTCGGATGTCCGTCACTCACACGCAGTGCTGCGTTGTCGGATGTCCGTCACTCACACGCAGTGCTGCGTTGTCGGATGTCCGTCACTCACACGCAGTGCTGCGTTGTCGGATGTCCGTCACTCACACGCAGTGCTGCGTTGTCGGATGTCCGTCACTCACACGCAGTGCTGCGTTGTCGGATGTCCGTCACTCACACGCAGTGCCGCGTTGTCGGATGTCCGTCACTCACACGCAGTGCTGCGTTGTCGGATGTCCGTCACTCACACGCAGTGCTGCGTTGTCGGATGTCCGTCACTCACACGCAGTGCTGCGTTGTCGGATGTCCGTCACTCACACGCAGTGCTGCGTTGTCGGATGTCCGTCACTCACACGCAGTGCTGCGTTGTCGGATGTCCGTCACTCACACGCAGTGCTGCGTTGTCGGATGTCCGTCACTCACACGCAGTGCTGCGTTGTCGGATGTCCGTCACTCACACGCAGTGCTGCGTTGTCGGATGTCCGTCACTCACACGCAGTGCTGCGTTGTCGGATGTCCGTCACTCACACGCAGTGCCGCGTTGTCGGATGTCCGTCACTCACACGCAGTGCTGCGTTGTCGGATGTCCGTCACTCACACGCAGTGCCGCGTTGTCGGATGTCCGTCACTCACACGCAGTGCTGCGTTGTCGGATGTCCGTCACTCACACGCAGTGCTGCGTTGTCGGATGTCCGTCACTCACACGCAGTGCCGCGTTGTCGGATGTCCGTCACTCACACGCAGTGCTGCGTTGTCGGATGTCCGTCACTCACACGCAGTGCTGCGTTGTCGGATGTCCGTCACTCACACGCAGTGCTGCGTTGTCAGATGTCCGTCACTCACACGCAGTGCCGCGTTGTCGGATGTCCGTCACTCACACGCAGTGCCGCGTTGTCGGATGTCCGTCACTCACACGCAGTGCTGCGTTGTCAGATGTCCGTCACTCACACGCAGTGCTGCGTTGTCGGATGTCCGTCACTCACACGCAGTGCTGCGTTGTCGGATGTCCGTCACTCACACGCAGTGCTGCGTTGTCGGATGTCCGTCACTCACACGCAGTGCTGCGTTGTCGGATGTCCGTCACTCACACGCAGTGCTGCGTTGTCGGATGTCCGTCACTCACACGCAGTGCTGCGTTGTCGGATGTCCGTCACTCACACGCAGTGCTGCGTTGTCGGATGTCCGTCACTCACACGCAGTGCCGCGTTGTCGGATGTCCGTCACTCACACGCAGTGCTGCGTTGTCGGATGTCCGTCACTCACACGCAGTGCTGCGTTGTCGGATGTCCGTCACTCACACGCAGTGCCGCGTTGTCGGATGTCCGTCACTCACACGCAGTGCCGCGTTGTCGGATGTCCGTCACTCACACGCAGTGCTGCGTTGTCGGATGTCCGTCACTCACACGCAGTGCTGCGTTGTCGGATGTCCGTCACTCACACGCAGTGCTGCGTTGTCGGATGTCCGTCACTCACACGCAGTGCTGCGTTGTCGGATGTCCGTCACTCACACGCAGTGCTGCGTTGTCGGATGTCCGTCACTCACACGCAGTGCTGCGTTGTCGGATGTCCGTCACTCACACGCAGTGCTGCGTTGTCGGATGTCCGTCCCTCACACGCAGTGCCGCGTTGTCGGATGTCCGTCACTCACACGCAGTGCCGCGTTGTCGGATGTCCGTCACTCACACGCAGTGTTGCGTTGTCGGATGTCCGTCACTCACACGCAGTGCTGCGTTGTCGGATGTCCGTCACTCACACGCAGTGCTGCGTTGTCGGATGTCCGTCACTCACACGCAGTGCTGCGTTGTCAGATGTCCGTCACTCACACGCAGTGCTGCGTTGTCGGATGTCCGTCACTCACACGCAGTGCTGCGTTGTCGGATGTCCGTCACTCACACGCAGTGCTGCGTTGTCGGATGTCCGTCACTCACACGCAGTGCTGCGTTGTCGGATGTCCGTCACTCACACGCAGTGCCGCGTTGTCGGATGTCCGTCACTCACACGCAGTGCCGCGTTGTCGGATGTCCGTCACTCACACGCAGTGCTGCGTTGTCGGATGTCCGTCACTCACACGCAGTGCTGCGTTGTCGGATGTCCGTCACTCACACGCAGTGCTGCGTTGTCGGATGTCCGTCACTCACACGCAGTGCTGCGTTGTCGGATGTCCGTCACTCACACGCAGTGCCGCGTTGTCGGATGTCCGTCACTCACACGCAGTGCCGCGTTGTCGGATGTCCGTCACTCACACGCAGTGCTGCGTTGTCGGATGTCCGTCACTCACACGCAGTGCTGCGTTGTCGGATGTCCGTCACTCACACGCAGTGCTGCGTTGTCGGATGTCCGTCACTCACACGCAGTGCTGCGTTGTCGGATGTCCGTCACTCACACGCAGTGCTGCGTTGTCGGATGTCCGTCACTCACACGCAGTGCCGCGTTGTCGGATGTCCGTCACTCACACGCAGTGCCGCGTTGTCGGATGTCCGTCACTCACACGCAGTGCTGCGTTGTCGGATGTCCGTCACTCACACGCAGTGCTGCGTTGTCGGATGTCCGTCACTCACACGCAGTGCCGCGTTGTCGGATGTCCGTCACTCACACGCAGTGCCGCGTTGTCGGATGTCCGTCACTCACACGCAGTGCTGCGTTGTCGGATGTCCGTCACTCACACGCAGTGCTGCGTTGTCGGATGTCCGTCACTCACACGCAGTGCTGCGTTGTCGGATGTCCGTCACTCACACGCAGTGCTGCGTTGTCGGATGTCCGTCACTCACACGCAGTGCTGCGTTGTCGGATGTCCGTCACTCACACGCAGTGCCGCGTTGTCGGATGTCCGTCACTCACACGCAGTGCCGCGTTGTCGGATGTCCGTCACTCACACGCAGTGCTGCGTTGTCGGATGTCCGTCACTCACACGCAGTGCTGCGTTGTCGGATGTCCGTCACTCACACGCAGTGCCGCGTTGTCGGATGTCCGTCACTCACACGCAGTGCCGCGTTGTCGGATGTCCGTCACTCACACGCAGTGCTGCGTTGTCGGATGTCCGTCACTCACACGCAGTGCTGCGTTGTCGGATGTCCGTCACTCACACGCAGTGCTGCGTTGTCGGATGTCCGTCACTCACACGCAGTGCTGCGTTGTCGGATGTCCGTCACTCACACGCAGTGCTGCGTTGTCGGATGTCCGTCACTCACACGCAGTGCCGCGTTGTCGGATGTCCGTCACTCACACGCAGTGCCGCGTTGTCGGATGTCCGTCACTCACACGCAGTGCCGCGTTGTCGGATGTCCGTCACTCACACGCAGTGCTGCGTTGTCGGATGTCCGTCACTCACACGCAGTGCTGCGTTGTCGGATGTCCGTCACTCACACGCAGTGCTGCGTTGTCGGATGTCCGTCACTCACACGCAGTGCTGCGTTGTCGGATGTCCGTCACTCACACGCAGTGCCGCGTTGTCGGATGTCCGTCACTCACACGCAGTGCCGCGTTGTCGGATGTCCGTCACTCACACGCAGTGCTGCGTTGTCGGATGTCCGTCACTCACACGCAGTGCCGCGTTGTCGGATGTCCGTCACTCACACGCAGTGCCGCGTTGTCGGATGTCCGTCACTCACACGCAGTGCTGCGTTGTCGGATGTCCGTCACTCACACGCAGTGCTGCGTTGTCGGATGTCCGTCACTCACACGCAGTGCTGCGTTGTCGGATGTCCGTCACTCACACGCAGTGCTGCGTTGTCGGATGTCCGTCACTCACACGCAGTGCTGCGTTGTCGGATGTCCGTCACTCACACGCAGTGCTGCGTTGTCGGATGTCCGTCACTCACACGCAGTGCTGCGTTGTCGGATGTCCGTCACTCACACGCAGTGCTGCGTTGTCGGATGTCCGTCACTCACACGCAGTGCCGCGTTGTCGGATGTCCGTCACTCACACGCAGTGCCGCGTTGTCGGATGTCCGTCACTCACACGCAGTGCCGCGTTGTCGGATGTCCGTCACTCACACGCAGTGCTGCGTTGTCGGATGTCCGTCACTCACACGCAGTGCCGCGTTTTCGGATGTCCGTCACTCACACGCAGTGCCGCGTTGTCGGATGTCCGTCACTCACACGCAGTGCCGCGTTGTCGGATGTCCGTCACTCACACGCAGTGCCGCGTTGTCGGATGTCCGTTACTCACACGCAGTGCTGCGTTGTCGGATGTCCGTCACTCACACGCAGTGCTGCGTTGTCGGATGTCCGTCACTCACACGCAGTGCCGCGTTGTCGGATGTCCGTCACTCACACGCAGTGCCGCGTTGTCGGATGTCCGTCACTCACACGCAGTGCTGCGTTGTCGGATGTCCGTCACTCACACGCAGTGCTGCGTTGTCGGATGTCCGTCACTCACACGCAGTGCCGCGTTGTCGGATGTCCGTCACTCACACGCAGTGCCGCGTTGTCGGATGTCCGTCACTCACACGCAGTGCTGCGTTGTCGGATGTCCGTCACTCACACGCAGTGCTGCGTTGTCGGATGTCCGTCACTCACACGCAGTGCTGCGTTGTCGGATGTCCGTCACTCACACGCAGTGCTGCGTTGTCGGATGTCCGTCACTCACACGCAGTGCCGCGTTGTCGGATGTCCGTCACTCACACGCAGTGCCGCGTTGTCGGATGTCCGTCACTCACACGCAGTGCCGCGTTGTCGGATGTCCGTCACTCACACGCAGTGCTGCGTTGTCGGATGTCCGTCACTCACACGCAGTGCCGCGTTGTCGGATGTCCGTCACTCACACGCAGTGCCGCGTTGTCGGATGTCCGTCACTCACACGCAGTGCTGCGTTGTCGGATGTCCGTCACTCACACGCAGTGCTGCGTTGTCGGATGTCCGTCACTCACACGCAGTGCTGCGTTGTCGGATGTCCGTCACTCACACGCAGTGCTGCGTTGTCGGATGTCCGTCACTCACACGCAGTGCTGCGTTGTCGGATGTCCGTCACTCACACGCAGTGCTGCGTTGTCGGATGTCCGTCACTCACACGCAGTGCTGCGTTGTCGGATGTCCGTCACTCACACGCAGTGCTGCGTTGTCGGATGTCCGTCACTCACACGCAGTGCTGCGTTGTCGGATGTCCGTCACTCACACGCAGTGCTGCGTTGTCGGATGTCCGTCACTCACACGCAGTGCTGCGTTGTCGGATGTCCGTCACTCACACGCAGTGCTGCGTTGTCGGATGTCCGTCACTCACACGCAGTGCCGCGTTGTCGGATGTCCGTCACTCACACGCAGTGCCGCGTTGTCGGATGTCCGTCACTCACACGCAGTGCTGCGTTGTCGGATGTCCGTCACTCACACGCAGTGCCGCGTTGTCGGATGTCCGTCACTCACACGCAGTGCCGCGTTGTCGGATGTCCGTCACTCACACGCAGTGCTGCGTTGTCGGATGTCCGTCACTCACACGCAGTGCTGCGTTGTCGGATGTCCGTCACTCACACGCAGTGCTGCGTTGTCGGATGTCCGTCACTCACACGCAGTGCTGCGTTGTCGGATGTCCGTCACTCACACGCAGTGCTGCGTTGTCGGACGTTCGTCACCCACACGCAGTGCTGCATTGTGGGACGTTCGTCACTCACACGCGTGCTCCGTTGTCGCTTGTCGGACGTTCGTCACACGCAGGGCGCGAACGTGGAGGGCAGCAGGCTGGACAGTGACAGTTTTCCACGCCGTACTGCGCTGTCGTATGTCACTCACCGGACTCTATGTCGTTGGGGTCGGAGGGGGACGGTGGCGAGGGTGGGGCGGCGGGCGCGAGCGGGGAGGGCAGCAGACTGGACAGCGACAGCGGCAGGTTGAGCCGCGACCGGTCCAGCTCGCCCGACGTCTCCACGCCGCACACGCAGTACTGCAGCTGTCCGCTCGCGTCTGTTGACTGTGAAGAAAAATAAACATTAGGCTGGGAAAAGATACGTTAGGTTACTGCATATTATGGTCACAATAGAACGAACCAGTAGACCGACTTCAAACAAACTGACACGGCGCGGGAACCGCTATAAGCATGCTAAGAACGACTGAGCAACGCAGTCACGGCGCGCGCCGGCAGATATGACATACTACGTCAAGCTTATTTTGGAGACTGCATATTATTATGGTCACAATAACCCAGTAGACCGGCTTCAAACAAACTGACACGGCGCGGGTACCGCTATAAGCATGCTAAGAACGACTGAGCAACGCAGTCACGGCGCGCGCCGACAGATATGGCATACTACGTCAAGCTTGACGTAGTATGCCATTTTGGAGAACACTTCCAACGCGGCCTATTTGTTTGTTTGTCTAGTGTGTTATGGTGGTTCATGTACACTTATGCGTCATAACACGGTCAAAATTACTGTAAGAATATGATTCGATGACGTGTTAACACATACTTGCAGTCGACATATTTTTGCATGGAAACTCATATTAAAAGACAAACTCTGAAAATTACCTCCTTCAAGTTGATGTAGAACTGCTGCACGAGAGGCCTCTTGGAGTAGTACCAGAAGCGCTCTGTGGGCGGGTATATCTTCACTGGAGTCTCCACTACCAACCTGTCAACGAAAACCATATTTTGTTAACTCAAATTCGTTTGCTTTAATAATTATTTCGCTTAATTTCTAAATAGTCTTTATCTCTAATCTCTCTCTGTGTGACGTCACGCAAGCGGGTCTCTATACTACGTATGACGAGGTCTAGGGCGAGCGACATGTAGGCGGGGCGCCGGCGCCGCTCGCAACGTTGAACGGCGCAAGCGCAGCTTCGCTAATTCAAATACGTGTACGCAACGACCTTAAGAATATCATTCATCTCTTTCTCACCTGAGCGGGTCCCGTATTCCGCGTATGACAAGGTCAAGCGCGAGCGACATGTAAGCGGGGCGCCGGCACCGCTCGCAACGTTGAACGGCGCAAGCGCGTCCTCTCTAATTCAAATACGTGTACGCAACGACCTTAAGAATATCATTCATCTCTTTCTCACCTGAGCGGGTCCCGTATTCCGTGTATGACAAGGTCAAGCGCGAGCGATATGTAGGCGGGACGCCGGCACCGCTCGCCTTAGTTGAATGGCGCAAGCGCGTCCTCTCTAATTCAAATACGTATACGCAACGACCTTAAGAATATCTATCTATCTCTTTCTCACCTGAGCGGGTCTCGTATGCCGCGTATGACGAGGTCTAGGGCGAGCGACATGTACGTGGGGGCGCCGTCGCGTCGCCGCTCGCCACGTTGAAGGGCGCGAGCGCGGCCTCGCCGGCGTTCCACAGTGCGCACACCGAGCACCCGGAACCGCCGGACGCGCCGCTCACCTGCGTATACGCACGTAAATATTAGATATTTATTATTTGGCGTTTACAGCATATAAAAACTATTTTATGTAACTTATGATAAGATGTTACACTCACAATAATTCAGAAAACAATATGAGTAATAATCATAAACACCTACCATTTCTAAGAGTCTCATATCAGAGTGTTTGACGCCGCGGCCCGGAGCCAGCAGAATACCGAAGCATCTCTCAATGAACAGCGCACCGGTGTACGTCGACTGAAAAACAACAAACACGATTAATTTACAAATTGAATTGAATATTTTCCTTATACAATATTCTGTCCTTGTTTGTCAAGCTACTTCTATAGAGCATCAGCATTAATTAATCTACCAATATCGCTAGTCTTTAAACCGAACATTACTCCTTCCCTATTAATTTTTAACAGCAATCTTAAAGTTATGCCTATACACACTGTATTTGAATTGAATGATTATTTGTATGTACGAATTACAAATATACAGGTAATAAATATAGAAACATCAAGAAACATACCCAAATCTTTATCGTTTAGTCTGTACAGATTTTAGATACGAGTACCAGAGAGAGGTGCTCTAGTTTGCGAACTCCATCCATGGTAAAATTAAGTTTCATTTATTAATTAAAGGCATTACTTCTATTTAATAAGCGCAATTTATATGCTCGGCAGACACTAAGGAAAGACCTTTCACCCGGGGCCTTGCAACGAGTAAGGCCGCCACTGCTCCTAGTTAGTTCTGTCAGTTCAACTCATATGGGTCACAACTGAACACTAACAAATATACAAGAAGGTCATACCTGTCCATCGTCCGCTGTATCGGCGTGCGAGCTGCTGGAGACCTGCTGCACGTTGATGGTGACCTGCTTGTCGATGCCGCCGCGCAGCTTGAACCCCAGACGCTCTTTCGGCACGTGGCTGAATGTGCCCTGAAATATAAGGTTATTGCTGTTAATGATTTAACTTTTACTCAGGAATAAGTCGTACATTTAGTTTGCTACAGACGATAAAACTGTTTGTTGTCATAATATCTGCAGCGCGCATTAGAGAGTACATTTTGCCTGTTATTAAAGTAATCAGTTTCCACGATATTAGTTATCGACTTGTGTGGCCCATTAGTAAGAACTTTATGTCCTGACTCCTGAATTATTTGACTGACTGCGTTTTGAACTTCTACTGAAAGTGACAGCCGCGGCTCGACACTAGACTGCCGTCTCCAGTTGCTGGGTTGTGTCAGCCATTAGCTGACATAATGCTACTTTAAAAGTATTTATCAATCTGTCTTTTAATGAGCCACGACGCCATCTGCGACCAACTACACTGGCAATAAGGCTCACCTTGGCGTCAGTCTCCTTGATGTCGACGGTACACTCGAGCACGTGCATCAGCTGCATGGGCGGCGCCACCTCCGTCAGAGAGGCCGTCATGGACGGCGCGGCTGACAGGTCGCCCACGAGCGACGACGCCATAGAACGCGGGATACGCTCGAACGCTTTCGCGAAGCAGCCTGGAAGAAAGAAAAAGTCAGTAGTTATTTTTTTTTACATCAAATTTATTTAACACACTCACTCATTTTTAGGGCCTACTATAGTTGGGAAAGGCATGGCCCCTAGCAAGAGCGTCGATACTTGCCTTATTTCCTAATCCGGAAGAGGATGAAGTTTTACTGAATAATAGACAATAACAGATCGACAAAGGAAATCTCAAATCAGTAATTTCATCCCTAAAATTTAAAATTAGTCGGTATTTCTATTGTCACCATGCTCAGCTTGCTGCTATTTTAGACATTTTTACACTTTACAATTTTGATTAATGTAGAGCTCATCCCAAGCTTTACCAATACAATTCTCCACTTCAACAAAACAGCTACAACCGCTATATTATTTTGTTCCAGTTTTTGCAAGGACAAATTAAGATTACACTCCTAATCATAACTGAACAATGTACAGGAAAGTCAGTAGAATCGCAAACGTAGGTGTTTGACTCATATTTGCACACACAACACTAGACAAGGCACACCTCAATTTGTCCAAAACTTGACCTTTACAGAACTATTTACTGATGACACATGTCTAACACACATTTTGGGCGGATTACATTTGTTTGAACTTCGTTTAACTGTGACCCAATTATCCTATTTTATGCGATAAAAGGCAGTCCTTATTAAACAGCAAAATAGTATTCCCATAATATAATCGACTGGATCAAACAAGGAAGAAAGAACAATAATATTGTTGTAATAAATAGTAGAAAAGTACTACTGGTATTGTACAAAACAAATACAGCAGCCTGTAAGAGGACCACACATGTACACAAGGCATTGATCATCAGTTTTTCACGAATGCTAATGTCCCTCGCGTGATGACATAATTGGTAATAATTGAGATGTTTATCGTACTTAATTCTAATAACACGTAATCGCTTTTCAATGAATATACATTGTTTACAAATCTGTTGAGTTTATTGAGTAGTATTATGTCAATTATAATTTGCACCCTTTTTTGAGGATTATTCCCTTAAGATAGACGTTACATTATACAATGCTTCGTCTGTACCCAGTAAGGATCTGTTATTAGTCGGGAGAGACTCGATTATATGCTAAGTTTAAGTTTAATTGTAAGGCTAAGCGTGTAGATGAAAGACAGAAAGACAGACATTTCGAAATAATGAAATAAGTATGTCCAAGGGTGAAGCCAAACGAGCGTAATTTGTGACTTATGAGTCGCAGAATTTCTGCCGCGTAAATATCTTTTCATACAAATCATGACTCACAAAATTACGCTCGTGTGAATCAAACAGGACTTTTGTATGAAACTGAATGCAGCAGAATTCTACCGAACCGAAATTCTGCGACTCACGACTCACAAATTACGCTCGTTTGGATTCGCCCTTAATGATAATATGTAAGTAACTGATAGCTTTCGGTACTTCCATTATATCATAATGTTTTTTGAGTATAAACAAGTTATTTTTGTACTCGCGGATAACCTTAATCTCCGTGACCGGCGTCCGGTATCAACAGCTGCAATAAAAATAATATAAACCATGTTGGGACAGTTTTATTTCTCCCGCTATTTTGAAAGTATAACGATTGAGATTATGAAATTTGTATTGATTAAACCTCTATTCTTTAAGAATCCAATAAAAGAATCCGTTTGTTTGTACCACTAATATTTTTTCCTCGGCTGACGAAATTAGGACTAAAAAGGTCGTTGGGACAGTCACCGAGGGGCCTTATTTCCACCTTTAGAATTTATTATTTTTATGTTCTAGTTATCGAATTAAAAACGTGTCTGTTGCCTCATATGGATAATCACACAAACTATACAATTAAATTTTATTTAACCCTAAAAAGCCATTTCACACCCCCAATTTCACAGGAGCCGCGAAAAAAAAGCGGTTGGTAAATTCACCGATTGTATTCTTTGTAACATCCGAACTTGATATCATACTGCATACATCACCTGTCAAATTATGAAGTCATCACAATGATCTCAAATATCTAGATATCATATATCGCTTTCCAAAGAAAGTAAGTTCTCAAGAGTTTTAAGGCATTAGTATGTATGATATTGTCGAGGGATCACACTCACACGGTGCGGCACGGTGAATAGGTGAAACCGTCTCTCGGGTGGCAGTGGTTTTCTCACGTGTTAAGTAATAATCCGATTGTTTTAATAATGTGCTTTCTGTGGACTTGTTTGAATAGGCTCTGAATTAACTGAATATAGATGTGGATAATGGATTGTAGAGTACTTACAGTTCGACAAGGCTTTGAATGAATATGTCAATGATGTCAATGGGCGCTACTGGTAAAGGAGCAAACGGGTCACCTGATGGAAAGCAACTTCCGTCGTCGCCCATGGACACTCGCAGCATCAGAAGAGCTGCAGGTGCGTTGCCGGCCTTTTAAGGGGTAATAGGGGAGGGTAGGGAAGGAAATAGGGAAGGGTAGGGAAGGGAAAAGGGTAGGGAATTGGGCCTCCGGTAAACTCACTCACTCGGCGAAACACAGCGCAAGCGCTGTTTCACGCCGGTTTTCTGTGAGGACGTGGTATTTCTCCGGTCGAGCGGGCCCATTCGTGCCGAAGCATGGCTCTCCCACGTCAAAACTGTAGCAATGCTGTTAGGAGAGCCCCATATTAAAACTTTGGAGGCCTGGGACTTGGGAGCTGCTCATGAAAATATTTCTCCCTTATAATATGTTTATTGTTTATGTTGAGATATTTAAAACAGTATGGTAGCTATAATCCATATGGCATATATGGATTCAAGCCATAAATTGTTAATAAAATATGTTACTCGAATCGGTGTCGAATTTCAGGTCTGCAGAATACGCATACTCCATATTGATTTTGAATAACGATTTTATAGGATTGTCAAATTCTAGAATAGGTAATATTACGCAAAAGTCAGAGCAGAGGGTGCTACTAGCACGTACAGTAAATAATACGCTCACAATCCGACATGTTGCACACGTCATATCAGAATATTGACAGTTCAAACGTTTCTTGTTTTTTTCTTTTTCTTCTTTTTTGGCAACTTGACACAAAGGATGTGTATGTTGTGCCACAGACAAGGTAAAAAGGTAAGGAATATGGCGGGAAAACCATATAACTCCTATTATAATATTCATCATCGTTTTCATGTATCGTCAGGTCTAAAGTCTAGTAAAAGTCTAAGTAACAGTCAAGGAGTCAAGTCGGTCGATTCAGTAAAGTGGTAGACGCTTTACTGAAACTTTCGATGGAGTTTTGGAGGGAACACAAAATAGCACGTTTCTGGATATTACATCACTTTCCTACACTTGTGCATGAACACGAATATCCTATGGTTAATATTCTACCAATATTACACATTAAAAACCCAGCTAACACAATTTTAGGAAAACAATACAAAACACAACAGCACTCTTTCAGATGCCCGCCAAAACTCGAGTTCAAACGTTGTCAAACGACGAACAAAACTTTTTGTTTCCTGTGCTGGTGCTGCCTCTAGCGTAAAAACATTGTAGTAATATATCTCATTCAAAAAATATAAAGAGCTTAGCTATGAATTGAATGTCTATTATTTTATACTTATTTATGAATCTTTTGATCCCCGATCGCCACAACAAAGTAGGAACATCCGACGTCCTTAAATCTTATGAATCGCAACTGGCGCTAAATTTGCCCATACTCGTTGTTGTTTCGCTTGTAGAGACAGCAAAATATGTTATAGTCCATGGTCATTGATCGCTGATTAGTATTCCGAAATCAGTTAATTACTTTAAAGTTAAAACATAAGTTTAAATGCTAAGGCAATTTGGCAAACTTTAAAAGAACTTTGTGTCTATCAACACAGGAGGGCAAATACAGGGGTGTTTTTTTCGTAGGCTTAAGAATTAGCCTACGATTTAATCCAGTCCCGTATTTACTATATAACACGCATCCATACTAATATTATACATGCGAAAGTGTGTCTGTCTGTCCGTCTGCCTGTCTGTTACCTCTTCACGCCCAAACCGCTGAACCGATTTTGCTGAAATTCAGTATGGAGATACTTTGAGTCCCGAGGAAGGACATAGGATACTTTTTATCCTGAAAAAAATGTACGGTTCCCGCGCGATAAACTAATTTTGGCACAACGGGGTTGCGGGCGTCATCTAGTAAGTAATAAAATTAGTAAGAGTAGGTACATAATGTTAAACATCCGGCTATTCGTATTTAAGTATTTTTGTACTTTCAAATAATTATGGTAGAGTCTTTATTACTTAAATAACATAGGTTTTGATGCGCTGATCATACTTCAAAGTCTTGCTGAGAGGATCTGCAAATAACCACAAGACGCCGGCGGTAGTTTCTTTTTACGTCTGGTTCGAATTCGGTGTTTGAAAAATTGACAGCACGAAAATTAGCGACGGCGACGTCCAGAAATGCGGATTCTCAAAATACCTTCCTTACATTGTTCGGAAGACAAACAGAAAAAATAGAGTCACTTAATATTCGAAACATTTTGCAAGGGTTCTACAATCTTCTAAATTTTCGCTCAAAATCACGTCTACAACAAAGCACACAATATTACCTCGGAATAACCAGACACAATTATAGCTTATCTATTGTTATGTTATCGCGGCCGCATGTGGCCGCTTGGGAGTTGAAGCAATAATATGATGCTCACAATATGAAAGTAGTAAATACGTTGCTCTATGTTCTACTTTGCCTGCAGTAGTTGCGGGCCTTTTGTCTTAATTATTACTAGTAGAAATTATAAGTTGTTCTATATTCTATTATGTACGCTTATTATAAGTGCGCTCACTTCTGTTATCCCAGCCTGCAACCATCCGATCGTGCAAAATCTCTTGAAATTGTACAAGTAAAAACTTTTTCGATATCATATCTATGACCTATGTATGCCCATTATTTTTATTGTATTTGGAACGCTCTATTATTGCCAATGTTGGCGCCACATCCGTTCTCACAATGGTTTGTGCCATGGCGGGAAACAGCTGGTGATACCACGTGACCACGTGACACAACACCTGCCATTACTTCCCTCGGATGCAATGTTTTTGTATCTATTCTTGCGTACGACTTTGTTATAGGGCTTCAATGATCAGCAATGAAAAATGTATCTTTGAATAGTCTTGCAAAGAAGTTCTATAATTCTACGATACGTAATCTAGGTAGGTATATTATCAATTCCATACTAATGTGATAAATGCGAAAGTGTGTATCTGTTACCTGTTCCCGCCCAAACCGCTGAACCGATTTTACTAAAATTTGGTATGAAGATACTATGAGTCCCGGGAAAAGACATAGGATACTTTTGATCCCGAAAAATGTATGATTTCCGCGCGATGGATGAATTTTGGCGCGTCATCTAGTCTGACCCATGTCTGTGCTGCAGAAGCGAGCTATACGCTCAATTTATAAAATGTCAGCTTTTGAATCTCTGAGAGAAAAGTTTAAAGAAATTGGTATTCTAACTGTTGCTTCTCAATACATTTTGGATAATGTGTTGTATGTTAGAAAGAATCTAACTAAATTTAAAACTAAAGGTGGTAGTCACGGTAGAAACACTAGAAATAGGCACAAGCTGGAAATGCCAGTGATCAGACTTAGCAAAATAAGTAAATCTTTTAAAGGTCAATGTATACGCCTTTACAATAAAATCCCGAAAAACGTTCAAAATCTATCAATTAATAAATTTAAAAAAGTAATTAAAGAACGTTTGTGTGCCAAAGCCTACTATACGGTCAATGATTTCCTAAACGATGGCACATCTTGGGAGTAGGATGGCTGCTTGCTGCTGCTTCTACATTTATTATACAATATGTGACTTACAATTCATGTTGACTTTCTATAATGTATTAGATTAAGTTATTTACATTGTAAATTTTATTTTTTTAAAAGACTAATTTTCCACTTTTTTAGTAAAAAGTGGCCCCGTGCGAGTTTCTTACGCCGGTTCTTCTCGCCGGGTTAGTTCCCGAACCGGTGGTAGGCAACATGTAGCTCAACGTTCTGAAAACATTTGATTCAAATTTAGTTCGAGTTCGAGTTCGAGTTCGAGTTCGAGTTCGAGTTCGAGTTCGAGTTCGAGTTCGAGTTCGAGTTCGAGTTCTCATATGCTTTTGTTTGGAGGAACTCCAAATCGGCATCCTCTATCACATCACTTTTGCCGATTAGTGTAGCGTGCCTGTTAAAAATACGTCTCAATTGAGACCTCTGCTTCTCCCAAACTAATAATATACTCATTCTGAAATCTCAATTTTTTCACGTATTTTTCTCTAATGGTTTCTCGCCTCACGGTCGCCACTATATGTTGCCGAAGAAAATGCTCGCAATAATAAGAAATCTTTATTCCAAAACAAATATTAATTACAGACACGTCGTTCCTCCAACATTTTTCTTGTCATTCTTGAATTAGGTTTTTCGACATTTGACATAACTAAACAAATCCTCTAAAATATCTATTGTGCCAATTTGCAACATCATCCATTTTAAGAGAAAAATCAAAGCGAAGCGTAAAATAAGCGGAAGAGAAAGTAGTAACTATATGCTATTACTGTAAGACAAAAAAGGACGACAATATTTTCTCGATACACATTTTGCATGCAAAAACATTGCTACAGTTTTGATGGCGTATGCCATATCTAAGTACTAGCTATCCCGGCAAACGTTTCTTTGCCATATTATATAAAGTATATCGCCCGTATTATTTTATTGAATTAGTGACTATAAATAAGTATGTCACCATGGCAACGTCCATCGCTATTCCGTGACCCGCGTCGCATAAACAATGGTCGCTCTTTATAGACAAATAATTTGCAATAAAATAAAATTGCGTCTATAATAATTATAGATCTAAGCTATCCTATCTCTCAAGTTGGAAAAAAGCACACAATATTCAAAAAAAAGAAACATTAAAATCGGTTAAGTAGTTTAGGAATAAATCATTACCTAAAGTAGCCCGCAAACGATGAAAATGTTTGTCAAATTTTACGTGTTTGTCAAACAGCTTTATAGTATACAGCTTTGTTTGAAGCGTTTGTCAAACAAACTACGTGTTTGACCCTGTTTGAAGAAAATTTGGATTTGTTGTATTTGTCAAACAAGATGTCATAATCTGATACCGTTTCTAGCTAATTGTTTGACAAACTTGTTTGATGCACGTTTGTTCGTCTGCGCTGCTGTTTGATGAAAACGTAAATTACTTCAAACATGTTTGTCAAACAAATTTGATCGTTTGTGGGGTCCTTAACTGTTCCACATAAAGAAAACAGCTGTCATATGTCATGTGCACTGTGTGTCAGCTTACTGTCAGTGTCAAAATTTCGCAGAAAATTGGAAAAATATTGGAGTTTGTTGAATCCCACCACCTCAACAAATCCATTATACTTTCGGATTCCAAAAGTGCTTTGGAAGCCATAATCGCCAATCAGTTTTGCTCCAGATGCAAATTCCCGCTGGTCTTGAAAATAAGACAGCTTCTCTTCAGGTGTCACACACAAGACTTACAAGTAGTTTTAGCTTGGATACCGGGACATAGCGGAATTACTGGCAATGAGGCTGTAGATTCTTATGCTAAAGACGCTATAAGTACAGGAGTGTCAAGTCAATATATGGTCTTTGGTCAGGATTTGGTTCCGCTAGCCAAAAACCACATGTACAATAGCTGGCACAATATATGGGTCAGAACTAGTGAAAATAAAGGAAAACACTATTTTAATATTCAAAATTTTATTCCAGTAAGGCCATGGTTTTTTAAATTCAAAAAGGCAAGCAAAACAGTGTGTTCAACAATTTGTCGAATGAGGCTGGGACATTGCTGCACACCTGTTTTCTTAGCAAAGATTAGGGTCAGAGACAGCTCCTTGTGTGAATGCGGCCTAGACGAGGGCACTAGACCACATTTTTTTCTCTTGCCCAAGATTCCAACCTTCCTTATATGAATTCCTTCCCAGTACTATTTCTCGCCCTATCAATTTTATTTCCATTCTGTCCTTTGTAAATACTCCCTTTGTTGAAACTTTATGTACATATATTTATAATAACAGAATTAAATTGTAAGGTGTATAGGACTAACCCTAAGTGTTTGTGTTTGTTTTAGATTGTTCAACAGACACCGTACGCGTCTCAACATACCGTAACCTTGTTCCTTCATAAAGCCACTTCATAAAGCAGAGTCTCCGCCAAAACACTCTGATACTGGCGACTCACAAAGGAGCCATTAATAAAAAAGAAGAAGAAGAAAATATTGGAGTTTGGAGAAAGCCCGTGAAAAAACCAAACCACATAAAATTGGTTTGCATAAAATTTTTGTTAATGCCGCGATTTAATTGTTATTATTTACAGCAAATTAAAAATTTAGAACACATAACTGGCTTTGTGCGAGAATTGATGGTTTAAAAATAGGTACCTGGTGCTATTATGATATTTTTTAATAATTATTGTATGCCCATGACTGCCCAGCTATAACCCTTACACACTAAAATAATAATAATATAATAGTAAAATCATAAAATGTGTAATGCATGACTTTTAATAATAATGTGTTCATTAATCACTGTAATCTGCTTTCCTTTGTAGTGTCAAGTGTGTAAATATACAAATGCAACAACAACAATTTTAATAAAACTAGAATGACCAGGTAAATTAATTTGGCATTGATAGCTGTTATTAGTTATTACTTCGCAGTAATTAGTAAAGTACGGTATAGGCTTTTGCTTATTTCAACTTCTAGCTTGTACTTCGACATCAGGGATGATCAATGGCCAATTGTATATCATGAAAAGTATAATGTATCATTTGGTGGTTTTGAAAAACTTCATGTTTTTGATGCACAAAAATGGCACAACATTATTCAGGTATTATTAATTAATACATTAATAAAATACTGTTTAGAAAAATTAAGTTAAATGAAGTTTTTGGTTACAGTATTTATTGGATGCTAATTTCATAACTAAAGATAATATTGTAAGACCTGTGGAGGCAAAAGAAGTTGATCTCAAGACAGTTCATACTAAGAGGTATCTCAAATCTTTGAAAGTAAGTTTCTTTATAATTTTTACATATTATTGCACCATCGAGGAAATTGATTCCTATGCATTTGAGAGACCAACGTCATTTGGTCGATCATGTCAATTCAATGTTAATAGTGATCTGTCAGCTGGGTTTGACGTAATGCGACCAAACTACGTAAGTCCCCCCTCTGCATAGGAATCAACTTCTCTGATAGTACTTTTAATTATAGCTACTAAATCTCTACTTTTCTATTTATAATAATATAAAATTAAACATACAAGGAACATCATTATTATACTTAATAATTTTGATAATATGTACTATGTTGCCATTAAAACTTGTTGAGATTAAGTATTACCTTACACATTTTAGTGGAGTGCCAGGGTAGCCGTGATAGCAGAGGTTCCTATACTAGTGTGCATTCCGAATATTCTTGTACAGAGGGCTTATCTGAAACCTATGAGGTAGGTAAACAGTACCTACTTTACTTATATTAATTATGATTACAATTGCAATCAAATATTTAAGGTAGAATAAGACATAATTTCAGCAGTATTTGAAACAGCTGTCTATGCTTATGCTTTTCTATTATGGCTTTTACATAATCCCACATATCACAATCCTACTTCCTACTATAGTAGGGCATCATAGTGTCATCCCTTTTAAATCAATCTTAGAAAAAAAGGGATGGCAGTACGATGTTGCCACTTTTTAATTTCTTCACTTTTTTGACGGACTATAGTACACTGTACAGTGTCAATTTAACGCGTTTGCTAAGACCATGGCGCCGCCACGTAAATATTCGACATTGATATTAAGAAACTAAGGTTAAACGTGTGTTTTATTTACATTAAATAAATATTGCATACTATAATCCCGATGCCTCGATAATCCGCAAAGGGTCGTGTTTTTGCCCCTCCGGATTACCGAGGCCCTACTGTAGGTAATACTATAAATGCATTAGTTTTTCCGGATATAATAATTATGTATCTTAGTTGCACTTTCATGCAAAAACTACTGGATGCATTTGATTGAAAGTTCACAATGTCAATTTATAAAGATACTAGCTGTCCCGGCAAACGTTGCTTTGCCGTAATATATTATGTATTTGCCATATTATTTTATTGAAGTGACTAAAATGTATGTTACCATGGCATCGTCGATCGCTATCCCGTCGCACAAACAATGGTCGCCGTCAGTCTCAGGTTGTAATAATTTACTATTATTTATTCAACAAATGCACCTATCAATGTATAAAGTACCCAGTAGCCGTTACTTACTCAATCCAGCCGAAAAGTATCGACATCTGTTGGAATCTTTTGGAGTTAACAGATAATTGTGACTGTCAATTAATTATAGACAAATAATTTGCAATAAAATAAAATTGCGACTATAATTAAAGATCTAAGCTATCCTATCTCTAAGTTGGAAAAAAGCACACATTAAAAAAAACATTAAAATCGGTTAAGTAGTTTAGGAATCCATTGCGGACAAACATAGTGACAGGAGATTTATATTATATAAAGATATAGTTTTAGAGATCATGTTAGTATTGACGCAGGTGAAGCTACATGGATAAAGTGTAGTATATTATAAGCAATTGCAAATAGACACAAGTAGTAATATAATTTATGAAGTGTTCTTATTTTTCGTTTCAGGTTTCAAACTGGGGGCTCCGTGTTGGCTGGTAAGCTGGCTTTGGAAAGAGGCTGGGCGATCAATGTTGGTGGAGGTTTCCACCACTGTAGCGGGGATAAGGGTGGTGGGTTCTGTCCATATGCTGATATCACAATGCTCATCAAATATTTGATGGCACACAAAAGTGTACAAAATGTTATGATTGTTGATTTGGACGCTCATCAGGTGTGGATTTTGTACTACGAGTGGTTAATTTATTATATCTTTGTACTTCTCATTTCCAGCTACAGTAAGGGCCAACGCTAAAACTCGCGCGGGCGCACGCGCGCGTGTGAATAATTGAAAAATAGTATGGGCAGCGTCGTCGCCCGCGTCCGCGCTCCGTCGCACGCGCCTGCGCTGCTCAAACTATTTTTCGTTTGTACACACGCGAGCGTGCGCCCGCGCGAGTTTTAGGGTTGGCACTAAAGTTTTATGGGAATACTGTAACAACAAGCAAGTTCCAAAAGATCTTTTGATAGAAAAACATTTTAAATGTGCTTTATTATGCTGCATACATTTAGAAACATAGATAGTGTTATTCAGTCTCACTTATGGTCCTGTAGTATAAACTTGTTACCTATGTGCCAAATTCCATCAAAATGCCAGAGCCTATAAGCAATCTTTCAAATTACCTTATTTTTAGGGTAACGGCTATGAAAGGGATTTCATTGGAGTGCCCGAGGTGTACATAATGGACATGTACAACAAACACATCTACCCGCGAGACAGTCACGCCAAACAGGCGATACGGAGGAAGGTCGAGCTTGGCTACTTGGTTGAGGATACAGAGTACTTGATCAAAATGAAAAAGTAAGCATTTTCTTGCCAAACTACCTACTAGCTGTCAATAGGAACGCAAAACGACCTTTTGGCCTTCACATAGTAGAAAAGTGCCAAGTGCGCAGTTCGGCTGTTCCATAATCAATAATAATAAGGTTGGATTTATACAGGGTGTAACAAAAATAAGTGATAACTGATAATACTTTATGTATTATCAGTTATATATGGGTGCAGTATATGGGTGTGTATGTGTTCCTTGTAAAGAGTTCACTGTGAAAGTAGCAACGCTGAAAGACCATTTTTTTTCACTTTTGTCCCATACAAAAGCGCCCCAGCGTCACGAGTTTCCGCATACAAAAGTGAAAAAAAAATTTAGTCTTTCAGCGCTGCTACTTTCACAGTGAACTCTTTACAAGGAACACATACACAGCCTAAAGTATTATCACTTATTTTTGTTACACCCCGTATATGCGCCCGCCTGAACGCGCGGTTTGGTAGTTACATCCCGATATTCCAAGCAAAGGATAAGGTCCAAATTGGGCTTAAGACATATTTGTCATGCTAGTAATTTTAAAAGAAGTTTAAATCTAAGTCGGAATGATACAGATGCGGCGGTATGGTGTACAGTATTGTACGCCGGTTTTCCACGAGGCCATTCTTACCAGCGGCAGGGGGAATCTCGCTGTGAACACGGTGAGGAACCACTGCGACGCGAACATGTGAGGCTCAACGCCCAGCTCGCTGAAGTGAGCGCGGAGTTCCGGCAGTTGCTCCTATACACATAAAAAATTGGATGAAAATATAGAACCTACAAATTTTGGAAGTCCGTTAAAATACACGAAAAAAACAGTCCTATAAGGGTTGAACTTCATCTGGCAGCACGGAATCGCCCTTTTCCGTCGCCCTTTCTCTTTCTGTCGCTTAGAACTGCCATTTGCTAGACCGAGACAGAAAGTACAATGCGATAGCACGCGGCGGAATCCTCGAGGCTATCGCATTATGCTTTCTGTCTTGGTCTAGCAAATGGCAGTTCTAAGCGTCAGAAAGAGAAAGGGCGACGGAAAAAGGCGATTCCGTGCTGCCAGATGAGGTCCAACCCTAAGGATCCTAAAATGGCACTTGAACGATGCAAAACACCTGTTTTAGCATTATTCAAAATGATCAGCTACAGTTTTGATTTCCGTTACTTTGGGTGAAACAGCTGTAAAGTGATATTTAACGAGAGAGTGGTGTTGAGTTGAGTTAGCAACATGCAACAAGATTCTCGTAGAAATCTATACTAATATTATAAAACGGAAGAGTTTGTTAGGTTGTTTGTTTGTTTGTTTGAACGCGCTAATCTCAGGAACTACTGGTCCAATTTGAAAAATTATTTCAGTGTTAGAAAGCCCATTTATCGAGGAAGGCTATAGGCTATATTTTATCACGCTAAGACTAATTGGATCGAAGAAATAGAGGAAAATGTGGAAAAAGCGGGGGAAATTATTTGAAAGGGCTTATTTGAACAAGCTAATCTCAGGAACTACTGGTCCGATTAAAAAAAAAACTTTCAGTGTTATGCTAAGCACTCACATACGGTTTTGCTCGATAGTTTTACTCCGAATCGAAGGAAATGACATATTTGACATATTTAATTCCATCGAGCCGGCTCGAAGCGAGCCTTCGAGCTGTCAGTTTTGCGGTCCACACGGTGGTAATTGCTCGATTTGGAGTAAAAGTATCGAGCAAAACCGTATGTCAGTACTTAGCATTAGGTAGCCCATTTATTGAGGAAGGCTATACGCTATATTATAATAATGTAACGAAACTCCTATTACAAATTGACTTTAAAATGGCGCGTTTCAAAACACTTTTTTAGCGTTATTAAAAAATAATTCAATATAAATACTTAGCTTTGCTACTCAGTAGTACGCGAATAGTTAATTATTGTAACATAAACATAATCTAAAACGTAAGATGTGACACGCAATGTCATGGACATAATTTGGTTAAATAAGGCTGCGTTTCCTTTGCTGGAGCTGTGTTGCGAAGAATGTGTTTTTGAGAACCAATAGCATCGCCGCGCTGAGCGATGTCACGGCAAAGTCATGTCAATGATGCAATAGGGATGATGACAAGGTCAAAGATTAGCGAATTTTGTTAATAAAATAAAGAAATCACGGCAAAAATAAAGTGTTTCCAAAATTTCAGCTCGATAGCATTTGAATTTTTTTTTGCTATGCGCCTTCAAAGTTGGATAATCAAGTCGAATTTTTTTTCAATTAAATTTCTTAATATTTGTATACCACTCATTAACTTATGCAATTAAAAGCAACTTTTGGTATGAAACCACTTTCTTAAACGCAATATTTAATATACCTATCGAACAAAGTTCTCTCCCGATCCGTACAAACAACGAAAGAGTGACGTCAGTCTTTCGTAGCACTTTGTATGGAGCATTTCGGGCAGGTCTATTTTATGAGATGTTTGAATTGTCATATTATCTTGGTGAATTTTTAAGCTATCAGAGTCATTCTTTCAGCGATTTTCAAAAACACATTCCTCGCAACACAGCTCCGCTCAGCGCTGGTGGAAAGGCAGCCTTCGAGTGCAGTTTCGTTTGTATTCCCACATTTTTAACTAGAACATACCTCCATCAATCTATCAAGCTGGTGCAGCCTCATGTATAGCGCCTCGAAGCCGTCCTTGTACAGCTCGCGCAGCCCGTACCCGTACATCAGCCGCACCAGCAGACAGAACGCCTGCTCCTCCGGCATCTAAGAGAGAAATACAAGCTATGAACTCATACTAATATATAAATGCGAAAGTGTGTCTGTTTGTCTTTATTTAGCTGAAATTTGTATGGAGATACTTGGAGACAGGTGCATGTTTCTTTCATCGTATGAGACGTTAATTAGAAACTTAAATAAATCCTACCCGTTTAGTAACAAAAACATTGACAACGAATAACTTTACAAGGCCTGAGTGTCTTTTTTGGCGCATTGAAAAAGTCACGTGACAAATGCAGCTGACCTTGAACAGCAAATTATACGCTGCGTAAACGTATGTACTAGTATAGTTTGTTCGTTCTAAGATGATATGGGTGACAGTTCTCATATTCCTTGCTACGGATTTTTTTTCAATAAAACAAAAAAATCAGAATGTAATAAATTATATTCCATCTACAAAAATAAATGTTTCCTGTAATTGTAAATGAATAAAAATGAAAAGTTGCTAAATGCTAACTTATTGATATAAAATTATAAATATTAACTCTGAAATAGGAGTATAAATTATTGTTACGAAAATATTTGAAAAATGTCAGATGCATGAAACGGAACTTATGTCAATAGAGATTGACACAGTTGAATCGAAATCAAATCGATAAAAAAGGGCGGCCATCTTAAATCGCCGGCGTCACTCTGAAACATCAGTACGAAATCGATAATTTCGGTTGCAATTCCTTTACGAGGTGATTCGATATTTTTAAATTATTCGATTAATTTTTTTAGGTAACTTCCCTACTATTGTCAATTATAATGTGTCACGCATATCATCATAAAACGCACAAACTATAGTGTTTCACGACTGGGCTAATTTCATTCTGTTCACTCTTCAACCCCACCTTTTCAAAAAATCAACCCCAGCCCGCCCGCCTCGCGGAACAGCGAGTGGGCGGGGCAAGTGCGTGCTAACTCTAGCTATACTCACGTGCAGCAGCAGCGTGGCGGCCAGGAAGCTGAGCCCCTGGCAGTAGCCGACCTCGGCGTCGTGCACGGCGTACGCGCGCGCCAGCCGCAGCAGCGCGTCTTGCCCCAGCCCGCCCGCCTCGCGGAACAGCGAGTGGGCGGGGCAAGTGCGTGCTAACTCTAGCCATACTCACGTGCAGCAGCAGCGTGGCGGCCAGGACGCTGAGCCCCTGGCAGTAGCCGACCTCGGCGTCGTGCACGGCGTACGCGCGCGCCAGCCGCAGCAGCGCGTCTTGCCCCAGCCCGCCCGCCTCGCGGAACAGCGAGTGGGCGGGGCAAGTGCGTGCTAACTCTAGCTATACTCACGTGCAGCAGCAGCGTGGCGGCCAGGAAGCTGAGCCCCTGGCAGTAGCCGACCTCGGCGTCGTGTACGGCGTACGCGCGCGCCAGCCGCAGCAGCGCGTCCTGCCCCAGCCCGCCCGCCTCGCGGAACAGCGAGTGGGCGGGGAAAGTGCGCGCAATGTCGCGCTGGATCACCGCCTCGAACGGACAATCCTGCGAAACACAACATTTTAAATATTAAATAAAAATTATTATTAAAGTTGCGATGTTTGTTGACGAACTACTTTAAAACGGCTGGAGCCTGGACTATATTAAAATTTTGTGTGCTGCCTGTGGGTCGGGTATCGACCAACTTACATCTTTTATTATTTAAATAGCGTAGTAGCATACCAAACAAAAACAGCGCTTTAAATTTTCGCGTTGCATTATAATTAAGACTTATTAATCGGGACTTAACGCGACTTATTCTAGCATTACTACTAGAATAAGTCGCGTTACGTCCCGATTATTAAATTTAAATTAAAAACAACCTTGTCGGCGTGACATAAACTATAAACATCGTCTAAATGACATCAAATATTTGTGGACTTTTTTATGCGCAGTCGGTAGCCATGCATCCAAAGATTCTTTATATCATCTTATAATACTTTGTAACTTTCAAAATTTCACAATATCTTTTTCATTCCCGTACGGCGTACCTTAGTAATAAGCGTGCGGTACGTATCCATGAGCGAGTCGTTCTGGTCTACGGCGGCGAGTCGCAGCCACACCTCCCCTCGAAGCGCCTCGGGCACACCCACTCGGACGAGCTGCGCCAGCGCACGCGGACGGCCGCCTACCCAGCTGTAGAAATGATTAGTGTTAGTTGAACTTAAAATACAAGAGGAAAGTTTCTTTTAGCCGTCTACCTAGCTGCTGGCAAAACGTTACTGTTGCTTACTTTTGGTTACTACTGGGTTTTATGCGTGAAAAAATACGGGTCAAAAGTTGCTATTCGACAGGTAATGTTTTTCTGTATTTAATTAAAAGATATACAGACATTGCGTTATTAGAGTAGCAACACTTGCGCCTCTTTAAGCATTGATTATTCTTGATTCTTCTGTACGTTTGAGCTTTTTTATAGCAATGTTATAACTTTTTAGCAATCTGCAACCATCGTTTTTCATAAATCGCTGTATCCGTGGAATAAACACAAAATGGCCGTACATCTTTGAATAACCAAGATAAATAAATAATTTTTACTAACCTGCGTAGGACCTGTGCCCAATTCTCAAGGACGTCTTCGCCGCAGTCTTTCGACACCTCCCCGGTGCCGCTGAGTAGTGGTTCATCGCCGTCTGTAAAAAGGTAAAGAAATGTTATGACTTATGATCGAGGTATTATATTATATAGTATGTTTGAGTTATTTTTAAATAGTCTAATATCCCCTAAATACGAACCGTAACGAATAAAAATATTTATACAACAGATGACCTTTTCGCAGATACTGTTCATGTGATCATTATTCTAGTAGTAAGAGGGTCTATAGAAGGTTACAGACGTTCTAGCAGTGCTGCGTTGTCGGATGTCCGTCACTCACACGCAGTGCTGCGGTATCGGATGTCCGTCACTCACACGCAGTGCTGCGTTGTCGGATGTCCGTCACTCACACGCAGTGCTGCATTGTCGGATGTCCGTCACTCACACGCAGTGCTGCATTGTCGGATGTCCGTCACTCACACGCAGTGCTGCGTTGTCGGATGTCCGTCACTCACACGCAGTGCTGCGTTGTCGGATGTCCGTCACTCACACGCAGTGCTGCGTTGTCGGATGTCCGTCACTCACACGCAGTGCTGCGTTGTCGGATGTCCGTCACTCACACGCAGTGCTGCGTTGTCGGATGTCCGTCACTCACACGCAGTGCCGCGTTGTCGGATGTCCGTCACTCACACGCAGTGCTGCGTTGTCGGATGTCCGTCACTCACACGCAGTGCTGCGTTGTCGGATGTCCGTCACTCACACGCAGTGCTGCGTTGTCGGATGTCCGTCACTCACACGCAGTGCTGCGTTGTCGGATGTCCGTCACTCACACGCAGTGCTGCGTTGTCGGATGTCCGTCACTCACACGCAGTGCTGCGTTGTCGGATGTCCGTCACTCACACGCAGTGCCGCGTTGTCGGATGTCCGTCACTCACACGCAGTGCCGCGTTGTCGGATGTCCGTCACTCACACGCAGTGCTGCGTTGTCGGATGTCCGTCACTCACACGCAGTGCTGCGTTGTCGGATGTCCGTCACTCACACGCAGTGCTGCGTTGTCGGATGTCCGTCACTCACACGCAGTGCCGCGTTGTCGGATGTCCGTCACTCACACGCAGTGCCGCGTTGTCGGATGTCCGTCACTCACACGCAGTGCTGCGTTGTCGGATGTCCGTCACTCACACGCAGTGCTGCGTTGTCGGATGTCCGTAACTCACACGCAGTGCTGCGTTGTCGGATGTCCGTCACTCACACGCAGTGCTGCGTTGTCGGATGTCCGTCACTCACACGCAGTGCTGCGTTGTCGGATGTCCGTCACTCACACGCAGTGCCGCGTTGTCGGATGTCCGTCACTCACACGCAGTGCCGCGTTGTCGGATGTCCGTCACTCACACGCAGTGCCGCGTTGTCGGATGTCCGTCACTCACACGCAGTGCTGCGTTGTCGGATGTCCGTCACTCACACGCAGTGCTGCGTTGTCGGATGTCCGTCACTCACACGCAGTGCTGCGTTGTCGGATGTCCGTCACTCACACGCAGTGCCGCGTTGTCGGATGTCCGTCACTCACACGCAGTGCCGCGTTGTCGGATGTCCGTCACTCACACGCAGTGCTGCGTTGTCGGATGTCCGTCACTCACACGCAGTGCTGCGTTGTCGGATGTCCGTCACTCACACGCAGTGCTGCGTTGTCGGATGTCCGTCACTCACACGCAGTGCTGCGTTGTCGGATGTCCGTCACTCACACGCAGTGCCGCGTTGTCGGATGTCCGTCACTCACACGCAGTGCTGCGTTGTCGGATGTCCGTCACTCACACGCAGTGCCGCGTTGTCGGATGTCCGTCACTCACACGCAGTGCCGCGTTGTCGGATGTCCGTCACTCACACGCAGTGCTGCGTTGTCGGATGTCCGTCACTCACACGCAGTGCTGCGTTGTCGGATGTCCGTCACTCACACGCAGTGCTGCGTTGTCGGATGTCCGTCACTCACACGCAGTGCCGCGTTGTCGGATGTCCGTCACTCACACGCAGTGCTGCGTTGTCGGATGTCCGTCACTCACACGCAGTGCCGCGTTGTCGGATGTCCGTCACTCACACGCAGTGCTGCGTTGTCGGATGTCCGTCACTCACACGCAGTGCTGCGTTGTCGGATGTCCGTCACTCACACGCAGTGCTGCGTTGTCGGATGTCCGTCACTCACACGCAGTGCCGCGTTGTCGGATGTCCGTCACTCACACGCAGTGCCGCGTTGTCGGATGTCCGTCACTCACACGCAGTGCTGCGTTGTCAGATGTCCGTCACTCACACGCAGTGCTGCGTTGTCGGATGTCCGTCACTCACACGCAGTGCTGCGTTGTCGGATGTCCGTCACTCACACGCAGTGCTGCGTTGTCGGATGTCCGTCACTCACACGCAGTGCTGCGTTGTCGGATGTCCGTCACTCACACGCAGTGCCGCGTTGTCGGATGTCCGTCACTCACACGCAGTGCCGCGTTGTCGGATGTCCGTCACTCACACGCAGTGCTGCGTTGTCGGATGTCCGTCACTCACACGCAGTGCTGCGTTGTCGGATGTCCGTCACTCACACGCAGTGCTGCGTTGTCGGATGTCCGTCACTCACACGCAGTGCTGCGTTGTCGGATGTCCGTCACTCACACGCGGTGCCGCGTTGTCGGATGTCCGTCACTCACACGCAGTGCCGCGTTGTCGGATGTCCGTCACTCACACGCAGTGCCGCGTTGTCGGATGTCCGTCACTCACACGCAGTGCCGCGTTGTCGGATGTCCGTCACTCACACGCAGTGCTGCGTTGTCGGATGTCCGTCACTCACACGCAGTGCTGCGTTGTCGGATGTCCGTCACTCACTCGCAGTGCTGCGTTGTCGGATGTCCGTCACTCACACGCAGTGCTGCGTTGTCGGATGTCCGTCACTCACACGCAGTGCCGCGTTGTCGGATGTCCGTCACTCACACGCAGTGCCGCGTTGTCGGATGTCCGTCACTCACACGCAGTGCCGCGGTGTCGGATGTCCGTCACTCACACGCAGTGCTGCGTTGTCGGATGTCCGTCACTCACACGCAGTGCTGCGTTGTCGGATGTCCGTCACTCACACGCAGTGCTGCGTTGTCGGATGTCCGTCACTCACACGCAGTGCTGCGTTGTCGGATGTCCGTCACTCACACGCAGTGCTGCGTTGTCGGATGTCCGTCACTCACACGCAGTGCTGCGTTGTCGGATGTCCGTCACTCACACGCAGTGCTGCGTTGTCGGATGTCCGTCACTCACACGCAGTGCTGCGTTGTCGGATGTCCGTCACTCACACGCAGTGCTGCGTTGTCGGATGTCCGTCACTCACACGCAGTGCCGCGTTGTCGGATGTCCGTCACTCACACGCAGTGCCGCGTTGTCGGATGTCCGTCACTCACACGCAGTGCTGCGTTGTCGGATGTCCGTCACTCACACGCAGTGCCGCGTTGTCGGATGTCCGTCACTCACACGCAGTGCCGCGTTGTCGGATGTCCGTCACTCACACGCAGTGCTGCGTTGTCGGATGTCCGTCACTCACACGCAGTGCTGCGTTGTCGGATGTCCGTCACTCACACGCAGTGCCGCGTTGTCGGATGTCCGTCACTCACACGCAGTGCCGCGTTGTCAGATGTCCGTCACTCACACGCAGTGCTGCGTTGTCGGATGTCCGTCACTCACACGCAGTGCTGCGTTGTCGGATGTCCGTCACTCACACGCAGTGCTGCGTTGTCGGATGTCCGTCACTCACACGCAGTGCTGCGTTGTCGGATGTCCGTCACTCACACGCAGTGCTGCGTTGTCGGATGTCCGTCACTCACACGCAGTGCTGCGTTGTCGGATGTCCGTCACTCACACGCAGTGCTGCGTTGTCGGATGTCCGTCACTCACACGCAGTGCTGCGTTGTCGGATGTCCGTCACTCACACGCAGTGCTGCGTTGTCGGATGTCCGTTACTCACACGCAGTGCTGCGTTGTCGGATGTCCGTCACTCACACGCAGTGCTGCGTTGTCGGATGTCCGTCACTCACACGCAGTGCTGCGTTGTCGGATGTCCGTCACTCACACGCAGTGCTGCGTTGTCGGATGTCCGTCACTCACACGCAGTGCCGCGTTGTCGGATGTCCGTCACTCACACGCAGTGCCGCGTTGTCGGATGTCCGTCACTCACACGCAGTGCTGCGTTGTCGGATGTCCGTCACTCACACGCAGTGCCGCGTTGTCGGATGTCCGTCACTCACACGCAGTGCCGCGTTGTCGGATGTCCGTCACTCACACGCAGTGCTGCGTTGTCGGATGTCCGTCACTCACACGCAGTGCCGCGTTGTCGGATGTCCGTCACTCACACGCAGTGCCGCGTTGTCGGATGTCCGTCACTCACACGCAGTGCTGCGTTGTCAGATGTCCGTCACTCACACGCAGTGCTGCGTTGTCGGATGTCCGTCACTCACACGCAGTGCTGCGTTGTCGGATGTCCGTCACTCACACGCAGTGCTGCGTTGTCGGATGTCCGTCACTCACACGCAGTGCTGCGTTGTCGGGTGTCCGTCACTCACACGCAGTGCCGCGTTGTCGGATGTCCGTCACTCACACGCAGTGCCGCGTTGTCGGATGTCCGTCACTCACACGCAGTGCTGCGTTGTCGGATGTCCGTCACTCACACGCAGTGCTGCGTTGTCGGATGTCCGTCACTCACACGCAGTGCTGCGTTGTCGGATGTCCGTCACTCACACGCAGTGCTGCGTTGTCGGATGTCCGTCACTCACACGCAGTGCCGCGTTGTCGGATGTCCGTCACTCACACGCAGTGCTGCGTTGTCGGATGTCCGTCACTCACACGCAGTGCCGCGTTGTCGGATGTCCGTCACTCACACGCAGTGCCGCGTTGTCAGATGTCCGTCACTCACACGCAGTGCTGCGTTGTCGGATGTCCGTCACTCACACGCAGTGCTGCGTTGTCGGATGTCCGTCACTCACACGCAGTGCTGCGTTGTCGGATGTCCGTCACTCACACGCAGTGCTGCGTTGTCGGATGTCCGTCACTCACACGCAGTGCTGCGTTGTCGGATGTCCGTCACTCACACGCAGTGCTGCGTTGTCGGATGTCCGTCACTCACACGCAGTGCTGCGTTGTCGGATGTCCGTCACTCACACGCAGTGCTGCGTTGTCGGATGTCCGTCACTCACACGCAGTGCTGCGTTGTCGTATGTCCGTCACTCACACGCAGTGCTGCGTTGTCGTATGTCCGTCACTCACACGCAGTGCTGCGTTGTCGGATGTCCGTCACTCACACGCAGTGCTGCGTTGTCGGATATCCGTCACTCACACGCAGTGCTGCGTTGTCGGATATCCGTCACTCACACGCAGTGCTGCGTTGTCGGATGTCCGTCACTCACACGCAGTGCTGCGTTGTCGGATGTCCGTCACTCACACGCAGTGCTGCGTTGTCGGATGTCCGTCACTCACACGCAGTGCTGCGTTGTCGGATGTCCGTCACTCACACGCAGTGCTGCGTTGTCGGATGTCCGTCACTCACACGCAGTGCCGCGTTGTCGGATGTCCGTCACTCACACGCAGTGCCGCGTTGTCGGATGTCCGTCACTCACACGCAGTGCCGCGTTGTCGGATGTCCGTCACTCACACGCAGTGCCGCGTTGTCGGATGTCCGTCACTCACACGCAGTGCCGCGTTGTCGGATGTCCGTCACTCACACGCAGTGCTGCGTTGTCGGATGTCCGTCACTCACACGCAGTGCTGCGTTGTCGGATGTCCGTCACTCACACGCAGTGCTGCGTTGTCGGATGTCCGTCACTCACACGCAGTGCTGCGTTGTCGGATGTCCGTCACTCACACGCAGTGCTGCGTTGTCGGATGTCCGTCACTCACACGCAGTGCTGCGTTGTCGGATGTCCGTCACTCACACGCAGTGCTGCGTTGTCGGATGTCCGTCACTCACACGCAGTGCTGCGTTGTCGGATGTCCGTCACTCACACGCAGTGCTGCGTTGTCGGATGTCCGTCACTCACACGCAGTGCTGCGTTGTCGGATGTCCGTCACTCACACGCAGTGCTGCGTTGTCGGATGTCCGTCACTCACACGCAGTGCCGCGTTGTCGGATGTCCGTCACTCACACGCAGTGCCGCGTTGTCGGATGTCCGTCACTCACACGCAGTGCTGCGTTGTCGGATGTCCGTCACTCACACGCAGTGCTGCGTTGTCGGATGTCCGTCACTCACACGCAGTGCCGCGTTGTCGGATGTCCGTCACTCACACGCAGTGCCGCGTTGTCAGATGTCCGTCACTCACACGCAGTGCTGCGTTGTCGGATGTCCGTCACTCACACGCAGTGCTGCGTTGTCGGATGTCCGTCACTCACACGCAGTGCTGCATTGTCGGATGTCCGTCACTCACACGCAGTGCTGCGTTGTCGGATGTCCGTCACTCACACGCAGTGCTGCGTTGTCGGATGTCCGTCACTCACACGCAGTGCTGCGTTGTCGGATGTCCGTCACTCACACGCAGTGCTGCGTTGTCGGATGTCCGTCACTCACACGCAGTGCTGCGTTGTCGGATGTCCGTCACTCACACGCAGTGCTGCGTTGTCGTATGTCCGTCACTCACACGCAGTGCTGCGTTGTCGTATGTCCGTCACTCACACGCAGTGCTGCGTTGTCGGATGTCCGTCACTCACACGCAGTGCTGCGTTGTCGGATATCCGTCACTCACACGCAGTGCTGCGTTGTCGGATATCCGTCACTCACACGCAGTGCTGCGTTGTCGGATGTCCGTCACTCACACGCAGTGCTGCGTTGTCGGATGTCCGTCACTCACACGCAGTGCTGCGTTGTCGGATGTCCGTCACTCACACGCAGTGCTGCGTTGTCGGATGTCCGTCACTCACACGCAGTGCTGCGTTGTCGGATGTCCGTCACTCACACGCAGTGCCGCGTTGTCGGATGTCCGTCACTCACACGCAGTGCCGCGTTGTCGGATGTCCGTCACTCACACGCAGTGCCGCGTTGTCGGATGTCCGTCACTCACACGCAGTGCCGCGTTGTCGGATGTCCGTCACTCACACGCAGTGCCGCGTTGTCGGATGTCCGTCACTCACACGCAGTGCTGCGTTGTCGGATGTCCGTCACTCACACGCAGTGCTGCGTTGTCGGATGTCCGTCACTCACACGCAGTGCTGCGTTGTCGGATGTCCGTCACTCACACGCAGTGCTGCGTTGTCGGATGTCCGTCACTCACACGCAGTGCTGCGTTGTCGGATGTCCGTCACTCACACGCAGTGCTGCGTTGTCGGATGTCCGTCACTCACACGCCGTGCTGCGTTGTCGGATGTCCGTCACTCACACGCAGTGCCGCGTTGTCGGATGTCCGTCACTCACACGCAGTGCTGCGTTGTCGGATGTCCGTCACTCACACGCAGTGCTGCGTTGTCGGATGTCCGTCACTCACACGCAGTGCTGCGTTGTCGGATGTCCGTCACTCACACGCAGTGCTGCGTTGTCGGATGTCCGTCACTCACACGCAGTGCCGCGTTGTCGGATGTCCGTCACTCACACGCAGTGCTGCGTTGTCGGATGTCCGTCACTCACACGCAGTGCTGCGTTGTCGGATGTCCGTCACTCACACGCAGTGCTGCGTTGTCGGATGTCCGTCACTCACACGCAGTGCTGCGTTGTCGGATGTCCGTCACTCACACGCAGTGCTGCGTTGTCGGATGTCCGTCACTCACACGCAGTGCTGCGTTGTCGGATGTCCGTCACTCACACGCAGTGCTGCGTTGTCGGATGTCCGTCACTCACACGCAGTGCTGCGTTGTCGGATGTCCGTCACTCACACGCAGTGCTGCGTTGTCGGATGTCCGTCACTCACACGCAGTGCCGCGTTGTCGGATGTCCGTCACTCACACGCAGTGCCGCGTTGTCGGATGTCCGTCACTCACACGCAGTGCTGCGTTGTCGGATGTCCGTCACTCACACGCAGTGCTGCGTTGTCGGATGTCCGTCACTCACACGCAGTGCCGCGTTGTCGGATGTCCGTCACTCACACGCAGTGCCGCGTTGTCAGATGTCCGTCACTCACACGCAGTGCTGCGTTGTCGGATGTCCGTCACTCACACGCAGTGCTGCGTTGTCGGATGTCCGTCACTCACACGCAGTGCCGCGTTGTCGGATGTCCGTCACTCACACGCAGTGCCGCGTTGTCGGATGTCCGTCACTCACACGCAGTGCTGCGTTGTCGGATGTCCGTCACTCACACGCAGTGCTGCGTTGTCGGATGTCCGTCACTCACACGCAGTGCTGCGTTGTCGGATGTCCGTCACTCACACGCAGTGCTGCGTTGTCGGATGTCCGTTACTCACACGCAGTGCTGCGTTGTCGGATGTCCGTCACTCACACGCAGTGCTGCGTTGTCGGATGTCCGTCACTCACACGCAGTGCTGCGTTGTCGGATGTCCGTCACTCACACGCAGTGCTGCGTTGTCGGATGTCCGTCACTCACACGCAGTGCTGCGTTGTCGGATGTCCGTCACTCACACGCAGTGCCGCGTTGTCGGATGTCCGTCACTCACACGCAGTGCTGCGTTGTCGGATGTCCGTCACTCACACGCAGTGCTGCGTTGTCGGATGTCCGTCACTCACACGCAGTGCTGCGTTGTCGGATGTCCGTCACTCACACGCAGTGCTGCGTTGTCGGATGTCCGTCACTCACACGCAGTGCTGCGTTGTCGGATGTCCGTCACTCACACGCAGTGCTGCGTTGTCGGATGTCCGTCACTCACACGCAGTGCTGCGTTGTCGGATGTCCGTCACTCACACGCAGTGCTGCGTTGTCGGATGTCCGTCACTCACACGCAGTGCTGCGTTGTCGTATGTCCGTCACTCACACGCAGTGCCGCGTTGTCGGATGTCCGTCACTCACACGCAGTGCTGCGTTGTCGGATGTCCGTCACTCACACGCAGTGCTGCGTTGTCGTATGTCCGTCACTCACACGCAGTGCCGCGTTGTCGGATGTCCGTCACTCACACGCAGTGCTGCGTTGTCGGATGTCCGTCACTCACACGCAGTGCTGCGTTGTCGGATGTCCGTCACTCACACGCAGTGCTGCGTTGTCGGATGTCCGTCACTCACACGCAGTGCCGCGTTGTCGGATGTCCGTCACTCACACGCAGTGCTGCGTTGTCGTATGTCCGTCACTCACACGCAGTGCTGCGTTGTCGGATGTCCGTCACTCACACGCAGTGCTGCGTTGTCGGATGTCCGTCACTCACACGCAGTGCTGCGTTGTCGGATGTCCGTCACTCACACGCAGTGCTGCGTTGTCGGATGTCCGTCACTCACACGCAGTGCTGCGTTGTCGGATGTCCGTCACTCACACGCAGTGCTGCGTTGTCGGACGTTCGTCACCCACACGCAGTGCTGCATTGTGGGACGTTCGTCACTCACACGCGTGCTCCGTTGTCGCTTGTCGGACGTTCGTCACACGCAGGGCGCGAACGTGGAGGGCAGCAGGCTGGACAGTGACAGTTTTCCACGCCGTACTGCGCTGTCGTATGTCACTCACCGGACTCTATGTCGTTGGGGTCGGAGGGGGACGGTGGCGGGGGTGGGGCGGCGGGCGCGAGCGGGGAGGGCAGCAGACTGGACAGCGACAGCGGCAGGTTGAGCCGCGACCGGTCCAGCTCGCCCGACGTCTCCACGCCGCACACGCAGTACTGCAGCTGTCCGCTCGCGTCTGTTGACTGTGAAGAAAAATAAACATTAGGCTGGGAAAAGATACGTTAGGTTACTGCATATTATGGTCACAATAGAACGAACCAGTAGACCGACTTCAAACAAACTGACACGGCGCGGGAACCGCTATAAGCATGCTAAGAACGACTGAGCAACGCAGTCACGGCGCGCGCCGGCAGATATGACATACTACGTCAAGCTTATTTTGGAGACTGCATATTATTATGGTCACAATAACCCAGTAGACCGGCTTCAAACAAACTGACACGGCGCGGGTACCGCTATAAGCATGCTAAGAACGACTGAGCAACGCAGTCACGGCGCGCGCCGACAGATATGGCATACTACGTCAAGCTTGACGTAGTATGCCATTTTGGAGAACACTTCCAACGCGGCCTATTTGTTTGTTTGTCTAGTGTGTTATGGTGGTTCATGTACACTTATGCGTCATAACACGGTCAAAATTACTGTAAGAATATGATTCGATGACGTGTTAACACATACTTGCAGTCGACATATTTTTGCATGGAAACTCATATTAAAAGACAAACTCTGAAAATTACCTCCTTCAAGTTGATGTAGAACTGCTGCACGAGAGGCCTCTTGGAGTAGTACCAGAAGCGCTCTGTGGGCGGGTATATCTTCACTGGAGTCTCCACTACCAACCTGTCAACGAAAACCATATTTTGTTAACTCAAATTCGTTTGCTTTAATAATTATTTCGCTTAATTTTGAAATAGTCTTTATCTCTAATCTCTCTCTGTGTGACGTCACGCAAGCGGGTCTCTATACTACGTATGACGAGGTCTAGGGCGAGCGACATGTAGGCGGGGCGCCGGCGCCGCTCGCAACGTTGAACGGCGCAAGCGCAGCTTCGCTAATTCAAATACGTGTACGCAACGACCTTAAGAATATCATTCATCTCTTTCTCACCTGAGCGGGTCCCGTATTCCGCGTATGACAAGGTCAAGCGCGAGCGACATGTAAGCGGGGCGCCGGCACCGCTCGCAACGTTGAACGGCGCAAGCGCGTCCTCTCTAATTCAAATACGTGTACGCAACGACCTTAAGAATATCATTCATCTCTTTCTCACCTGAGCGGGTCCCGTATTCCGTGTATGACAAGGTCAAGCGCGAGCGATATGTAGGCGGGACGCCGGCACCGCTCGCCTTAGTTGAATGGCGCAAGCGCGTCCTCTCTAATTCAAATACGTATACGCAACGACCTTAAGAATATCTATCTATCTCTTTCTCACCTGAGCGGGTCTCGTATGCCGCGTATGACGAGGTCTAGGGCGAGCGACATGTACGTGGGGGCGCCGTCGCCGCTCGCCACGTTGAAGGGCGCGAGCGCGGCCTCGCCGGCGTTCCACAGTGCGCACACCGAGCACCCGGAACCGCCGGACGCGCCGCTCACCTGCGTATACGCACGTAAATATTAGATATTTATTATTTGGCGTTTACAGCATATAAAAACTATTTTATGTAACTTATGATAAGATGTTACACTCACAATAATTCAGAAAACAATATGAGTAATAATCATAAACACCTACCATTTCTAAGAGTCTCATATCAGAGTGTTTGACGCCGCGGCCCGGAGCCAGCAGAATACCGAAGCATCTCTCAATGAACAGCGCACCGGTGTACGTCGACTGAAAAACAACAAACACGATTAATTTACAAATTGAATTGAATATTTTCCTTATACAATATTCTGTCCTTGTTTGTCAAGCTACTTCTATAGAGCATCAGCATTAATTAATCTACCAATATCGCTAGTCTTTAAACCGAACATTACTCCTTCCCTATTAATTTTTAACAGCAATCTTAACACGTTCCGGGACAGTACGTCGAGAGGCGGGCCGCAAATTCCTATGCAAATTGACACATGAATTTCCCATACAATTTCGCCCCCGCCTGTCGACGTAGTGATACACTTTGATAGTTTTTAAATTGTGTGATACGACAGTTCGTTCCTCAACGTGACCGCCTTCGAACGTGATGTCATATCACGCCTTTTCTGTGGGGTGTTATATGACACTACGTCTGTCGACGTGACTACTATGTCATCATATATGTGTTATTTTTATTTACGAAATATCAAATATTATGTCCAATCTAGCTCCACAACAATTAACAATCCAAAACAATTAACGTTTTTAATAAAATATTGAAAAGAAAATAATAGTTTTTAATTACTTATTAGTATTACTATGAAAATAGTATGAAAACAATTAGCTCTGATAAGTAACAATTAACATTTTGAACAAGATTTCTAAAAGGACTTATCAAATTTTAGTTACTTATTAGTATCTATAAAACCAACTCTCTCACTAAGAAAATGTTATAATCATTATAACAAAATAAGTGAATAATTATAAACATCAACTTAATCTCTCTTCTTTCACAAACAAAATAGCTTATAAAATAACCTACAACTAAATAATGCGCACAAAGGAACATTTTGAGGTATCAATTTTTGTTATACTTAAGTTAAAAGTTAGATTCTTAAAAATACTACTATATTCTCAAAAAGATCAGATACATAGCTCTGTTTTAATAATAAATCACAAAATATTTTAGGAATCAGCCTCAAATACAATCATAACATTAGTTGTTAAAATTTTCATAATTTTCATGCCATTCTCTGAAACAAGTTGAACACAGTGCTGGAGAATCAGGACATCCAGAGCACCTGTAACTAGTTTCCTTTCGTAGCTTCTTTTTTGCGCATACTTTGCAAGTCAAGAATGCAAATTTCTTTTTTCCTGTTGGGGGTGCCTCAATTCGGACTGTGACACAGTTCCGACTGAAGTGGGGGGATGCGTATACGTGCACCCGGCCCAGGCCGTTATGTCACAACACGAGACAAGTTTGCATGTGTGCGTGTAGTTTACTTGTGTGCTCATAAAACTTCACGATGTGACACTAGATAGTTCTAAGTTCTTGTAATACGACACAAATACGTCAGCCTACTATATATTCCTTGGTTGACGCCCGTTGCTCGACGGGCTGCCATATTTCGAAGCTCAAAATCAGCCGTCGACAGACGTTGTGTCGTAATATATAGGAATTTGCGGCCCGCCTCTCGACTTACTGTCCCGGAACGTGTTAAAGTTATGCCTATACACACTGTATTTGAATTTAATGATTATTTGTATGTACGAATTACAAATATACAGGTAATAAATATAGAAACATCAAGAAACATACCCAAATCTTTATCGTTTAGTCTGTACAGATTTTAGATACGAGTACCAGAGAGAGGTGCTCTAGTTTGCGAACTCCATCCATGGTAAAATTAAGTTTCATTTATTAATTAAAGGCATTACTTCTATTTAATAAGCGCAATTTATATGCTCGGAAGACACTAAGGAAAGACCTTTCACCCGGGGCCTTGCAACGAGTAAGGCCGCCACTGCTCCTAGTTAGTTCTGTCAGTTCAACTCATATGGGTCACAACTGAACACTAACAAATATACAAGAAGGTCATACCTGTCCATCGTCCGCTGTATCGGCGTGCGAGCTGCTGGAGACCTGCTGCACGTTGATGGTGACCTGCTTGTCGATGCCGCCGCGCAGCTTGAACCCCAGACGCTCTTTCGGCACGTGGCTGAATGTGCCCTGAAATATAAGGTTATTGCTGTTAATGATTTAACTTTTACTCAGGAATAAGTCGTACATTTAGTTTGCTACAGACGATAAAACTGTTTGTTGTCATAATATCTGCAGCGCGCATTAGAGAGTACATTTTGCCTGTTATTAAAGTAATCAGTTTCCACGATATTAGTTATCGACTTGTGTGGCCCATTAGTAAGAACTTTATGTCCTGACTCCTGAATTATTTGACTGACTGCGTTTTGAACTTCTACTGAAAGTGACAGCCGCGGCTCGACACTAGACTGCCGTCTCCAGTTGCTGGGTTGTGTCAGCCATTAGCTGACATAATGCTACTTTAAAAGTATTTATCAATCTGTCTTTTAATGAGCCACGACGCCATCTGCGACCAACTACACTGGCAATAAGGCTCACCTTGGCGTCAGTCTCCTTGATGTCGACGGTACACTCGAGCACGTGCATCAGCTGCATGGGCGGCGCCACCTCCGTCAGAGAGGCCGTCATGGACGGCGCGGCTGACAGGTCGCCCACGAGCGACGACGCCATAGAACGCGGGATACGCTCGAACGCTTTCGCGAAGCAGCCTGGAAGAAAGAAAAAGTCAGGAGTTATTTTTTTTTACATCAAATTTATTTAACACACTCACTCATTTTTAGGGCCTACTATAGTTGGGAAAGGCATGGCCCCTAGCAAGAGCGTCGATACTTGCCTTATTTCCTAATCCGGAAGAGGATGAAGTTTTACTGAAATTTTGTGCGTAAACGCGGTACTGTGCGTGGACGTGGTGTAGCATTGTGCGTAAACGCGGCACTGTGCGTAGACGCGGTGTAGCATTGTGCGTAAACGCGGCACTGTGCGTGGACGGGGTATAGCATTGTGCGTAAACGCGGCACTGTGCGTGGGCGTGGTGTAGCATTGTGCGTAAACGCGGCACTGTGCGTAGACGCGGTGTAGCACTGTGCTTAGACGCATTGTAGCATTGTGCGTAAGCGCGGCACTGTACGTGGCCGTGGTGTAGCATTGTGCGTAAACGCGGTACTGTGCGTAGACGCGGTGTAGCACTGTGCGTAGACGTGGTGTAGCACTGTGCTTAGACGCATTGAAGCATTGTGCGTAAACGCGGCACTTTACGTGGACGTGGTGTAGCATTGTGCGTAAACGCGGCACTGTGCGTGGACGTGGTGTAGCATTGTGCGTAAACGCGGCACTGTGCGTAGACGTGGTGTAGCATTGTGCGTAAGCGCGGCACTGTACGTGGACGTGGTGTAGCATTGTGCGTAAACGCGGCACTGTGCATGGACGTGGTGTAGCATTGTGCGTAAACGCGGCACTGTGCGTAGACGCGGTGTATCATTGTGCGTAAACGTGGCACTGTGCGTGGACGTGGTGTAGCATTGTGCGTAAACGTGGCACTGTGCGTGGACGCGGTGTAGCACTGTGCGTAGACGTGGTGTAGCACTGTGCTTAGACGCATTGTAGCATTGTGCGTAAACGCGGCACTGTGCGTGGACGTGGTGTAGCATTGTGCGTAAACGCGGCACTGTGCGTAGACGTGGTGTAGCATTGTGCGTAAACGCGGCACTGTGCGTGGACGTGGTGTAGCATTGTGCGTAAACGCGGCACTGTGCGTGGACGTGGTGTAGCATTGTGCGTAAACGCGGCACTGTGCGTAGACGCGGTGTAGCACTGTGCGTAGACGTGGTATAGCACTGTGCTTAGACGCATTGTAGCATTGTGCGTAAGCGCGGCACTGTACGTGGACGTGGTGTAGCACTGTGCTTAGACGCATTGTAGCATTGTGCGTAAACGCGGCACTGTGCGTGGACGTGGTGTAGCATTGTGCGTAAACGCGGCACTGTGCGTAGACGTGGTGTAGCATTGTGCGAAACGCGGCACTGTGCGTGGACGTGGTGTAGCATTGTGCGTAAACGTGGCACTGTGCGTGGACGTGGTGTAGCATTGTGCGTAAACGCGGCACTGTGCGTAGACGCGGTGTAGCATTGTGCGTAAACGCGGCACTGTGCGTGGACGGGGTGTAGCATTGTGCGTAAACGCGGCACTGTGCGTGGACGTGGTGTAGCATTGTGCGTAAACGCGGCACTGTGCGTGGACGTGGTGTAGCATTGTGCGTAAACGCGGCACTGTGCGTAGACGCGGTGTAGCACTGTGCGTAGACGTGGTATAGCACTGTGCTTAGACGCATTGTAGCATTGTGCGTAAGCGCGGCACTGTACGTGGACGTGGTGTAGCATTGTGCGTAAACGCGGCACTGTGCGTAGACGCGGTGTAGCACTGTGCGTAGACGTGGTGTAGCACTGTGCTTAGACGCATTGTAGCATTGCGCGTAAGCGCGGCACTGTACGTGGACGTGGTGTAGCATTGTGCGTAAACGCGGCACTGTGCGTGGACGTGGTGTAGCATTGTGCGTAAACGCGGCTTTTTGGTTTAAAGTATTAGGTTGTATAATACTTTACACTTAACCTTTTTCTAGATTCTTTTTGTTTTACAAACTTAGTTTGTCTTTTAAATCTACAAACACAAATACCTCGCTCACCATTAGGGCTTATTACTACTTAATTTTAAACTTAATTTCTCTTATTTTAAAATTACTTTTGGATAAGGAATATCCGGAGGACAATTATTATAGTCTAGTGTAACTAAAACTTAAATTTTCTTTTATAGCTTAGCATATTAGCTTGCTACCTTTTAAATATGGCGCTAAATATAACTTTTTTTTATTTGTTTTTTGTTTTAAACTGATAATTTAACAATTTAAATTTATAATTCCTTTTCTCTTGCCTGGAAAAATAAAAATTCTCTTTCTAAATTTTTTAAACAGGGCTCTCTTTTATAGTCCCATTCTCTTTTAAATGGGGCTCTCTTTTAGTCCTGTTCTCTTTTAATGGGGCTCTCTTTTAGTCCTGTTCTCTTTTAATAGGGCTCTCTTTTTTTTGTCCTGTTCTCTTTTACCTTGCTCTCGCTGAATGAGTAATGGTAGGCATGATGCCTGAAGACTGTCGGGCAATGTGCTATGTATTGGAAGGCTGTTAGTTTCCGCGTTTTAGGGTTCTCTTTTTTGCTGTACATTATTTCTATTATAATAGTGTATAGTCTTTTCTTGCGTTGCTGTACCTCTATTACGGACAGCAATGCTTGTGGTTAGGGTGCGTCTTTGGTCAATTTTTTATGACCAGATGCAGTTTTTTCGGCGCGTGTTAACTAATAGCATTTCTTCCAACTTTTGGCAAATTTTAATCTTTATTTTTCCAAGGCCTATTAAATTTTTAGTTAATTTTTTTTACTCAGGATTTTTCGTATTAGTACTCAAAATCCTTGCGTAGCATTGTGCGTAAACGCGGTACTGTGCGTAGACGCGGTGTAGCACTGTGCGTAGACGTGGTGTAGCACTGTGCTTAGACGCATTGTAGCATTGTGCGTAAACGCGGCACTTTACGTGGACATGGTGTAGCATTGTGCGTAAACGCGGCACTGTGCGTGGACGTGGTGTAGCATTGTGCGTAAACGCGGCACTGTGCGTAGACGTGGTGTAGCATTGTGCGTAAACGCGGCACTGTGCGTGGACGTGGTGTAGCATTGTGCGTAAACGCGGCACTGTGCGTGGACGTGGTGTAGCATTGTGCGTAAACGCGGCACTGTGCGTAGACGCGGTGTAGCACTGTGCGTAGACGTAGTGTAGCACTGTGCTTAGACGCATTGTAGCATTGTGCGTAAGCGCGGCACTGTACGTGGACGTGGTGTAGCATTGTGCGTAAACGCGGCACTGTGCGTGGACGTGGTGTAGCATTGTGCGTAAACGCGGCACTGTGCGTAGACGCGGTGTAGCATTGTGCGTAAACGCGGCACTGTGCGTGGACGTGGTGTAGCATTGTGCGTAAACGCGGCACTGTGCGTGGACGCGGTGTAGCACTGTGCGTAGACGTGGTGTAGCACTGTGCTTAGACGCATTGTAGCATTGTGCGTAAACGCGGCACTGTACGTGGACGTGGTGTAGCATTGTGCGTAAACGCGGCACTGTGCGTGGACGTGGTGTAGCATTGTGCGTAAACGCGGCACTGTGTGAGGACGTGGTGTAGCATTGTGCGTAAACGCGGCACTGTGCGTAGACGCGGTGTAGCACTGTGCGTAGACGTGGTATAGCACTGTGCTTAGACGCATTGTAGCATTGTGCGTAAGCGCGGCACTGTACGTGGACGTGGTGTAGCATTGTGCGTAAACGCGGTACTGTGCGTAGACGCGGTGTAGCACTGTGCGTAGACGTGGTGTAGCACTGTGCTTAGACGCATTGTAGCATTGTGCGTAAACGCGGCACTTAACGTGGACGTGGTGTAGCATTGTGCGTAAACGCGGCACTGTGCGTGGACGTGGTGTAGCATTGTGCGTAAACGCGGCACTGTGCGTAGACGTGGTGTAGCATTGTGCGTAAACGCGGCACTGTGCGTGGACGTGGTGTAGCATTGTGCGTAAACGTGGCACTGTGCGTGGACGTGGTGTAGCATTGTGCGTAAACGCGGCACTGTGCGTAGACGCGGTGTAGCACTGTGCGTAGACGTGGTGTAGCACTGTGCTTAGACGCATTGTAGCATTGTGCGTAAGCGCGGCACTGTACGTGGACGTGGTGTAGCATTGTGCGTAAACGCGGTACTGTGCGTGGACGTGGTGTAGCATTGTGCGTAAACGCGGCACTGTGCGTAGACGCGGTGTAGCACTGTGCGTAGACGTGGTGTAGCACTGTGCTTAGACGCATTGTAGCATTGTGCGTAAGCGTGGCACTGTACGTGGACGTGGTGTAGCATTGTGCGTAAACGCGGTACTGTGCGTAGACGCGGTGTAGCACTGTGCGTGGACGTGGTGTAGCATTGTCCGTAAACGCGGCACTGTGCGTAGACGTGGTGTAGCATTGTGCGTAAACGCGGCACTGTGCGTGGACGTGGTGTAGCATTGTGCGTAAACGCGGCACTGTGCGTGGACGTGGTGTAGCATTGTGCGTAAACGTGGCACTGTGCGTAGACGCGGTGTAGCACTGTGCGTAGACGTGGTGTAGCACTGTGCTTAGACGCATTGTAGCATTGTGCGTAAGTGCGGCACTGTACGTGGACGTGGTGTAGCATTGTGCGTAAACGCGGCACTGTGCGTGGACGTGGTGTAGCATTGTGCGTAAACGCGGTACTGTGCGTGGACGTGGTGTAGCATTGTGCGTAAACGCGGCACTGTGCGTAGACGCGGTGTAGCATTGTGCGTAAACGCGGCACTGTGCGTGGACGGGGTGTAGCATTGTGCGTAAACGCGGCACTGTGCGTGGACGTGGTGTAGCATTGTGCGTAAACGCGGCACTGTGCGTAGACGCGGTGTAGCACTGTGCTTAGACGCATTGTAGCATTGTGCGTAAGCGCGGCACAGTACGTGGCCGTGGTGTAGCATTGTGCGTAAACGCGGTACTGTGCGTAGACGCGGTGTAGCACTGTGCGTAGACGTGGTGTAGCACTGTGCTTAGACGCATTGTAGCATTGTGCGTAAACGCGGCACTTTACGTGGACGTGGTGTAGCACTGTGCGTAAGCGCGGCACTGTACGTGGACGTGGTGTAGCATTGTGCGTAAACGCGGTACTGTGCGTAGACGCGGTGTAGCACTGTGCGTAGACGTGGTGTAGCACTGTGCTTAGACGCATTGTAGCATTGTGCGTAAACGCGGCACTTAACGTGGACGTGGTGTAGCATTGTGCGTAAACGCGGCACTGTGCGTGGACGTGGTGTAGCATTGTGCGTAAACGCGGTACTGTGCGTGGACGTGGTGTAGCATTGTGCGTAAACGTGGCACTGTGCGTAGACGCGGTGTAGCATTGTGCGTAAACGCGGCACTGTGCGTGGACGGGGTGTAGCATTGTGCGTAAACGCGGCACTGTGCGTGGACGTGGTGTAGCATTGTGCGTAAACGCGGCACTGTGCTTAGACGCATTGTAGCATTGTGCGTAAACGCGGCACTTTACGTGGACGTGGTGTAGCATTGTGCGTAAACGCGGTACTGTGCGTAGACGCGGTGTAGCACTGTGCGTGGACGTGGTGTAGCATTGTCCGTAAACGCGGCACTGTGCGTAGACGTGGTGTAGCATTGTGCGTAAACGCGGCACTGTGCGTGGACGTGGTGTAGCATTGTGCGTAAACGCGGCACTGTGCGTGGACGTGGTGTAGCATTGTGCGTAAACGTGGCACTGTGCGTAGACGCGGTGTAGCACTGTGCGTAGACGTGGTGTAGCACTGTGCTTAGACGCATTGTAGCATTGTGCGTAAGTGCGGCACTGTACGTGGACGTGGTGTAGCATTGTGCGTAAACGCGGCACTGTGCGTGGACGTGGTGTAGCATTGTGCGTAAACGCGGTACTGTGCGTGGACGTGGTGTAGCATTGTGCGTAAACGTGGCACTGTGCGTAGACGCGGTGTAGCATTGTGCGTAAACGCGGCACTGTGCGTGGACGGGGTGTAGCATTGTGCGTAAACGCGGCACTGTGCGTGGACGTGGTGTAGCATTGTGCGTAAACGCGGCACTGTGCGTAGACGCGGTGTAGCACTGTGCGTGGACGTGGTGTAGCATTGTCCGTAAACGCGGCACTGTGCGTAGACGTGGTGTAGCATTGTGCGTAAACGCGGCACTGTGCGTGGACGTGGTGTAGCATTGTGCGTAAACGCGGCACTGTGCGTGGACGTGGTGTAGCATTGTGCGTAAACGTGGCACTGTGCGTAGACGCGGTGTAGCACTGTGCGTAGACGTGGTGTAGCACTGTGCTTAGACGCATTGTAGCATTGTGCGTAAGTGCGGCACTGTACGTGGACGTGGTGTAGCATTGTGCGTAAACGCGGCACTGTGCGTGGACGTGGTGTAGCATTGTGCGTAAACGCGGTACTGTGCGTGGACGTGGTGTAGCATTGTGCGTAAACGCGGCACTGTGCGTAGACGCGGTGTAGCATTGTGCGTAAACGCGGCACTGTGCGTGGACGGGGTGTAGCATTGTGCGTAAACGCGGCACTGTGCGTGGACGTGGTGTAGCATTGTGCGTAAACGCGGCACTGTGCGTAGACGCGGTGTAGCACTGTGCTTAGACGCATTGTAGCATTGTGCGTAAGCGCGGCACAGTACGTGGCCGTGGTGTAGCATTGTGCGTAAACGCGGTACTGTGCGAAGACGCGGTGTAGCACTGTGCGTAGACGTGGTGTAGCACTGTGCTTAGACGCATTGTAGCATTGTGCGTAAACGCGGCACTTTACGTGGACGTGGTGTAGCATTGTGCGTAAACGCGGCACTGTGCGTGGACGTGGTGTAGCATTGTGCGTAAACGCGGCACTGTGCGTAGACGTGGTGTAGCATTGTGCGTAAACGCGGCACTGTGCGTGGACGTGGTGTAGCATTGTGCGTAAACGCGGCACTGTGCGTGGACGTGGTGTAGCATTGTGCGTAAACGCGGCACTGTGCGTAGACGCGGTGTAGCACTGTGCGTAGACGTGGTGTAGCACTGTGCTTAGACGCATTATAGCATTGTGCGTAAGCGCGGCACTGTACGTGGACGTGGTGTAGCATTGTGCGTAAACGCGGTACTGTGCGTGGACGTGGTGTAGCATTGTGCGTAAACGCGGCACTGTGCTTAGACGCATTGTAGCATTGTGCGTAAACGCGGCACTTTACGTGGACGTGGTGTAGCATTGTGCGTAAACGCGGCACTGTGCGTAGACGCGGTGTAGCACTGTGCGTAGACGTGGTATAGCACTGTGCTTAGACGCATTGTAGCATTGTGCGTAAGCGCGGCACTGTACGTGGATGTGGTGTAGCATTGTGCGTAAACGCGGTACTGTGCGTAGACGCGGTGTAGCACTGTGCGTAGACGTGGTGTAGCACTGTGCTTAGACGCATTGTAGCATTGTGCGTAAACGCGGCACTTTACGTGGACGTGGTGTAGCATTGTGCGTAAACGCGGCACTGTGCGTGGACGTGGTGTAGCATTGTGCGTAAACGCGGCACTGTGCGTAGACGTGGTGTAGCATTGTGCGTAAACGCGGCACTGTGCGTGGACGTGGTGTAGCATTGTGCGTAAACGCGGCACTGTGCGTAGACGTGGTGTAGCATTGTGCGTAAGCGTGGCACTGTACGTGGACGTGGTGTAGCATTGTGCGTAAACGCGGTACTGTGCGTAGACGCGGTGTAGCACTGTGCGTGGACGTGGTGTAGCATTGTCCGTAAACGCGGCACTGTGCGTAGACGTGGTGTAGCATTGTGCGTAAACGCGGCACTGTGCGTGGACGTGGTGTAGCATTGTGCGTAAACGCGGCACTGTGCGTGGACGTGGTGTAGCATTGTGCGTAAACGTGGCACTGTGCGTAGACGCGGTGTAGCACTGTGCGTAGACGTGGTGTAGCACTGTGCTTAGACGCATTGTAGCATTGTGCGTAAGTGCGGCACTGTACGTGGACGTGGTGTAGCATTGTGCGTAAACGCGGCACTGTGCGTGGACGTGGTGTAGCATTGTGCGTAAACGCGGTACTGTGCGTGGACGTGGTGTAGCATTGTGCGTAAACGTGGCACTGTGCGTAGACGCGGTGTAGCATTGTGCGTAAACGCGGCACTGTGCGTGGACGGGGTGTAGCATTGTGCGTAAACGCGGCACTGTGCGTGGACGTGGTGTAGCATTGTGCGTAAACGCGGCACTGTGCGTAGACGCGGTGTAGCACTGTGCTTAGACGCATTGTAGCATTGTGCGTAAGCGCGGCACAGTACGTGGCCGTGGTGTAGCATTGTGCGTAAACGCGGTACTGTGCGTAGACGCGGTGTAGCACTGTGCGTAGACGTGGTGTAGCACTGTGCTTAGACGCATTGTAGCATTGTGCGTAAGCGCGGCACTGTACGTGGACGTGGTGTAGCATTGTGCGTAAACGCGGTACTGTGCGTGGACGTGGTGTAGCATTGTGCGTAAACGCGGCACTGTGCGTAGACGCGGTGTAGCACTGTGCGTAGACGTGGTGTAGCACTGTGCTTAGACGCATTGTAGCATTGTGCGTAAGCGCGGCACTGTACGTGGACGTGGTGTAGCATTGTGCGTAAACGCGGTACTGTGCGTAGACGCGGTGTAGCACTGTGCGTGGACGTGGTGTAGCATTGTGCGTAAACGCGGCACTGTGCGTAGACGTGGTGTAGCATTGTGCGTAAACGCGGCACTGTGCGTGGACGTGGTGTAGCATTGTGCGTAAACGCGGCACTGTGCGTGGACGTGGTGTAGCATTGTGCGTAAACGCTGCACTGTGCGTAGACGCGGTGTAGCACTGTGCGTAGACGTGTTGTAGCACTGTGCTTAGAAGCATTGTAGCATTGTGCGTAAGCGCGGCACTGTACGTGGACGTGGTGTAGCATTGTGCGTAAACGCGGTACTGTGCGTAGACGCGGTGTAGCACTGTGCGTAGACGTGGTGTAGCACTGTGCTTAGACGCATTGTAGCATTGTGCGTAAACGCGGCACTGTACGTGGACGTGGTGTAGCATTGTGCGTAAACGCGGCACTGTGCGTGGACGTGGTGTAGCATTGTGCGTAAACGCGGCACTGTGCGTAGACGTGGTGTAGCATTGTGCGTAAACGCGGCACTGTGCGTGGACGTGGTGTAGCATTGTGCGTAAACGCGGCACTGTGCGTGGACGTGGTGTAGCATTGTGCGTAAACGCGGCACTGTGCGTAGACGCGGTGTAGCACTGTGCGTAGACGTGGTGTAGCACTGTGCTTAGACGCATTGTAGCATTGTGCGTAAGCGCGGCACTGTACGTGGCCGTGGTGTAGCATTGTGCGTAAACGCGGTACTGTGCGTAGACGCGGTGTAGCACTGTGCGTGGACGTGGTGTAGCATTGTGCGTAAACGCGGCACTGTGCGTGGACGTGGTATAGCATTGTGCGTAAACGCGGCACTGTGCGTGGACGTGGTGTAGCATTGTGCGTAAACGCGGCACTGTGCGTAGACGCGGTGTAGCACTGAGCGTAGACGTGGTGTAGCACTGTGCTTAGACGCATTGTAGCATTGTGCGTAAGCGCGGCACTGTACGTGGACGTGGTGTAGCATTGTGCGTAAACGCGGTACTGTGCGTGGACGTGGTGTAGCATTGTGCGTAAACGCGGCACTGTGCGTAGACGCGGTGTAGCACTGTGCGTAAACGTGGTGTAGCACTGTGCTTAGACGCATTGTAGCATTGTGAGTAAGCGCGGCACTGTACGTGGACGTGGTGTAGCATTGTACGTAAACGCGGTACTGTGCGTGGACGTGGTGTAGCATTGTGCGTAAATGCGGCACTGTGCGTAGACGCGGTGTAGCACTGTGCGTAGACGTGGTGTAGCACTGTGCTTAGACGCATTGTAGCATTGTGCGTAAGCGCGGCACTGTACGTGGACGTGGTGTAGCATTGTGCTTAAACGCGGTACTGTGCGTAGACGCGGTGTAGCACTGTGCGTGGACGTGGTGTAGCATTGTGCGTAAACGCGGCACTGTGCGTAGACGTGGTGTAGCATTGTGCGTAAACGCGGCACTGTGCGTGGACGTGGTGTAGCATTGTGCGTAAACGCGGCACTGTGCGTGGACGTGGTGTAGCATTGTGCGTAAACGCGGCACTGTGCGTAGACGCGGTGTAGCACTGTGCGTAGACGTGGTGTAGCACTGTGCTTAGACGCATTGTAACATTGTGCGTAAGTGCGGCACTGTACGTGGTCGTGGTGTAGCATTGTGCGTAAACGCGGTACTGTGCGTGGACGTGGTGTAGCATTGTGCGTAAACGCGGCACTGTGCGTAGACGCGGTGTAGCACTGTGCGTAGACGTGGTGTAGCACTGTGCTTAGACGCATTGTAGCATTGTGCGTAAGCGCGGCACTGTACGTGAACGTGGTGTAGCATTGTGCGTAAACGCAGTACTGTGCGTAGACGCGGTGTAGCACTGTGCGTGGACGTGGTGTAGCATTGTGCGTAAACGCGGCACTGTGCGTAGACGTGGTGTAGCATTGTGCGTAAACGTGGCACTGTGCGTGGACGTGGTGTAGCATTGTGCGTAAACGCGGCACTGTGCGTGGACGTGGTGTAGCATTGTGCGTAAGCGCGGCACTGTGCGTAGACGCGGTGTAGCACTGTGCGTAGACGTGCTGTAGCACTGTGCTTAGACGCATTGTAATATTGTGCGTAAGTGCGGCACTGTACGTGGACGTGGTGTAGCATTGTGCGTAAACGCGGCACTGTGCGTGGACGTGGTGTAGCATTGTGCGTAAACGCGGTACTGTGCGTGGACGTGGTGTAGCATTGTGCGTAAACGCGGCACTGTGCGTAGACGCGGTGTAGCATTGTGCGTAGACGTGGTGTAGCACTGTGCTTAGACGCATTGTAGCATTGTGCGTAATTGCGGCACTGTACGTGGACGTGGTGTAGCATTGTGCGTAAACGCGGTACTGTGCGTGGACGTGGTGTAGCATTGTGCGTAAACGCGGCACTGTGCGTAGACGCGGTGTAGCACTGTGCGTAGACGTGGTGTAGCACTGTGCTTAGACGCATTGTAGCATTGTGCGTAAGCGCGGCACTGTACGTGGACGTGGTGTAGCATTGTGCGTAAACGCGGTACTGTGCGTAGACGCGGTGTAGCACTGTGCGTGGACGTGGTGTAGCATTGTGCATAAACGCGGCACTGTGCGTGGACGTGGTGTAGCATTGTGCGTAAACGCGGCACTGTGCGTGGACGTGGTGTAGCATTGTGCGTAAACGCGGCACTGTGCGTGGACGTGGTGTAGCATTGTGCGTAAACGCGGCACTGTGCGTAGACGCGGTGTAGCACTGTGCGTAGACGTGGTGTAGCACTGTGCTTAGACGCATTATAGCATTGTGCGTAAGCGCGGCACTGTACGTGGACGTGGTGTAGCATTGTGCGTAAACGCGGTACTGTGCGTGGACGTGGTGTAGCATTGTGCGTAAACGCGGCACTGTGCTTAGACGCATTGTAGCATTGTGCGTAAACGCGGCACTTTACGTGGACGTGGTGTAGCATTGTGCGTAAACGCGGCACTGTGCGTGGACGTGGTGTAGCATTGTGCGTAAACGCGGCACTGTGCGTAGACGTGGTGTAGCATTGTGCGTAAACGCGGCACTGTGCGTGGACGTGGTGTAGCATTGTGCGTAAACGCGGCACTGTGCGTGGACGTGGTGTAGCATTGTGCGTAAACGCGGCACTGTGCGTAGACGCGGTGTAGCACTGTGCGTAGACGTGGTGTAGCACTGTGCTTAGACGCATTGTAACATTGTGCGTAAGTGCGGCACTGTACGTGGTCGTGGTGTAGCATTGTGCGTAAACGCGGTACTGTGCGTGGACGTGGTGTAGCATTGTGCGTAAACGCGGCACTGTGCGTAGACGCGGTGTAGCACTGTGCGTAGACGTGGTGTAGCACTGTGCTTAGACGCATTGTAGCATTGTGCGTAAGCGCGGCACTGTACGTGGACGTGGTGTAGCATTGTGCGTAAACGCGGTACTGTGCGTAGACGCGGTGTAGCACTGTGCGTGGACGTGGTGTAGCATTGTGCGTAAACGCGGCACTGTGCGTAGACGTGGTGTAGCATTGTGCGTAAACGCGGCACTGTGCGTGGACGTGGTGTAGCATTGTGCGTAAACGCGGCACTGTGCGTGGACGTGGTGTAGCATTGTGCGTAAACGCTGCACTGTGCGTAGACGCGGTGTAGCACTGTGCGTAGACGTGTTGTAGCACTGTGCTTAGACAAATTGTAGCATTGTGCGTAAGCGCGGCACTGTACGTGGACGTGGTGTAGCATTGTGCGTAAACGCGGTACTGTGCGTAGACGCGGTGTAGCACTGTGCGTAGACGCGGTGTAGCATTGTGCGTAGACGCGGTGTAGCACTGTGCGTAGACTCGGTGTAGCATTGTGCGTAAACGCGGCACTGTGCGTGGACGTGGTGTAGCATTGTGCGTAAACGCGGCACTGTGCGTAGACGCGGTGTAGCACTGTGCGTAGACGTGTTGTAGCACTGTGCTTAGACGCATTGTAGCATTGTGCGTAAGCGCGGCACTGTACGTGGACGTGATGTAGCATTGTGCGTAAACGCGGTACTGTGCGTAGACGCGGTGTAGCACTGTGCGTAGACGTGGTGTAGCACTGTGCTTAGACGCATTGTAGCATTGTGCGTAAACGCGGCACTGTACGTGGACGTGGTGTAGCATTGTGCGTAAACGCGGCACTGTGCGTGGACGTGGTGTAGCATTGTGCGTAAACGCGGCACTGTGCGTAGACGCGGTGTAGCACTGTGCGTAGACGTGGTATAGCACTGTGCTTAGACGCATTGTAGCATTGTGCGTAAGCGCGGCACTGTACGTGGACGTGGTGTAGCATTGTGCGTAAACGCGGTACTGTGCGTAGACGCGGTGTAGGACTGTGCGTATACGTGGTGTAGCACTGTGCTTAGACGCATTGTAGCATTGTGCGTAAACGCGGCACTTTACGTGGACGTGGTGTAGCATTGTGCGTAAACGCGGCACAGTGCGTGGACGTGGTGTAGCATTGTGCGTAAACGCGGCACTGTGCGTAGACGTGGTGTAGCATTGTGCGTAAACGCGGCACTGTGCGTGGACGTGGTGTAGCATTGTGCGTAAACGCGGCACTGTGCGTGGACGTGGTGTAGCATTGTGCGTAAACGCGGCACTGTGCGTAGACGCGGTGTAGCACTGTGCGTAGACGTGGTGTAGCACTGTGCTTAGACGCATTGTAGCATTGTGCGTAAGCGCGGCACTGTACGTGGACGTGGTGTAGCATTGTGCGTAAACGCGGTACTGTGCGTGGACGTGGTGTAGCATTGTGCGTAAACGCGGCACTGTGCGTAGACGCGGTGTAGCACTGTGCGTAGACGTGGTGTAGCACTGTGCTTAGACGCATTGTAGCATTGTGCGTAAGCGCGGCACTGTACGTGGACGTGGTGTAGCATTGTGCGTAAACGCGGAACTGTGCGTAGACGCGTAAAACGTCAGCGAAGGCACGCGCGTCTAAATCCCAAGGGATGGCTCCCGCGAGCAGGCATGCCGCATCTTTAGATATTGTGCGGTAGCCACGGACGGCTCGGGTTGTCATCATCCTTTGTAGTCTGCCCAATGCAAGCCGGTTCTCTTGCTGTAGATGGTATGCCCAGATCGGCGCCCCATACATTACCATGGAGCGCACGACCCCCATATACAATCGCCGGCAGCTAAGGCTCGGGCCCCCAAGGTTCGGGAGCAACGATGCCAAGGCTCCGGCGGACTTCGCTACCTTCGTCTGGAGCTTCTTGAAATGCTCCTTAAATGTCCATCGGCTGTCTAGGACGAGACCCAGATACGTCATAGATGGTGTGACGTTAATCTGGGTCCCACCGACTGTAATCGCCAATCCGGGGGGTGGAGAGTTCCTTGGCCCGTAAAAGCATATGGCTTCGGACTTCTCCAGCGCCACCTTTAAACCCAGAGCTCGGATCTTTCGTACGGTCTGAGCGACACCTGCCGTTGCAAGGATGACGGCCTCTCTGTATGTTTTTGCACGGGTGACGGTGCAGGTATCGTCAGCGTAACATACTTCTTCCACGCCGGGTAGATTGGGGCCCGAAAGCACCGGGTCGTAACCGACGTTCCACAAGCCCGGTCCCAGGGCTGAGCCCTGTGGGACGCCGCAGTCAACTTCTTCTTCCTCCCAGCCGTCTTGAGTCGGGAATTGCACTGAGCGTTCCGAGAGATAATCGCTGATGGTGATGCGCAGGTATCTCGGAACGCCATGCCGTCTGAGTCCGTCTTTGATGGTTGACCAGGGCAGGGAGTTGAAGGCGTTAGAAATGTCCAAGGACACAACCAACACAACCCCACCCCGGGACACCTCTTCCTCTACCATATCACGCAGTCGCGCCACCGCTCCTATTGTAGATCTCCCTGAGCGAAACCCGTATTGGTTTTCGCTCAGATTGGGGCCGACGCTCTCAAGATGTTGTACGAGACGTGCCGCCAAGATCCTCTCTAGTATTTTGGCGATCTCATCTAGGAGTACGATAGGCCGGTAGGCCGACGGCTGATCTTCGGCCCGTCCGGCTTTCCTCAACAGCACGAGTTTTCCGGTTTTCCAACGCCGCGGTACTCTACCCTGGACCAAACAGTTGGTCAAAGTGGCAAGTACCTGCGGCTCCAACAACCCTTAAATCTACCCTAACCCTTTTATCTTGCTTACGACGAGCGTTAATCTCTAAAAACTTTGCAAAAACTTTATAGTTGTATTTAGCTTAGCAAAGCAAACTTTCTTTTTTAAAAATTGTGTATTTGGTTAATTTTCAACGTAAACATTACAAACTTATCCGATGATAAAAGTCATTAAATAACAGGAACAAGAAAAAAAATTTTTTTCGGGACCGGTTTTATGAATGAATGAATGAAACATTTATTTCAGACAAAGTGCCCATATTATTGTTAGTGTGTTAGTTACAAAAAGATAGTGATAATAATAAATAACAACAAAAATATAATAAATATGTTTATATGGTGAAATATTAATTTTTAATTAAGTATGTAACTAAAAAATTAAAAGCACAAAAAATTTTTTGGTAAACTTTGCAAGTTATTTATTTATTTATTTTATTTATTTAAGCAATACAATTTTAACTTATATCTATTTGAGAATGTACCTTAACCCTGCAAGGTTTGTCTGGTACACCTTAGAAAGTTCACCACGCGCTAATAATACATTTTAACTATATCCTTTATAACACAGAGTATGATTATACAATAATCTTTTAACTAAATAGTTAATACATATTTCACGGGGAAGAACAACTAATAATAAGAATAAGTGCAATACAAACTAAAATGCATACATATTATTATTTTAAGTTTAAAAACAATAATTATCTACGTTTTATTAAGCGATACAATAACTTATCACAATATTATCTGTGAACTGCGGGCTGCGACTGGACCGGTTTTTATCGTTAACTACCCTTCACATACAGGTGTAATCATTACTTACACTGATTTAATTGGTTGAATTAAATTTAAACGTATTATTAATACACCAATCATTTTAGGATAAACTTATCTGTTACTAGGTACACTAGCAATTATTATGCTATTACACCCTACTCCCTAGCCCTACGATATTATAATATCTTGGGGTCGGTACTCATACCACTAGGGTAAATATAGGCTAAAATAGGGTAATTATAGTGTACAAAAGAAAATGACACCTCAAAAACAAAAATCCATTCACTATTACAATTTTCGGAGGTTAAAACCTCTGGCGACTGCAGTATACGTACTTTTCGCCACACTATCGTTTGTAGCATTGCGTCGTCCTGAATATAATAGAGAAAATATGAGAAAAGTCAATTAGTTACGATCGTTTTTAAAGTACTCAGTGATTGTTTAATCCAAAAAGGACATTGTATTTGGGATACCGTATATTATGTAGTCTACTATGCGGTATGCCAGATATAAATGGTTTCAATCGATTATAGGTTTTTGGTCCATACATTTTTGGGCATTCACCTTTCAGATTTTTAAATAGTTCTTAATAGTTTAAAATAGTAAAGTTTTAAAAAAACTTAAAAATCAAGGTATTTTTAAGTTCTTAATAATATTTAAAGTACCAAATACTATTATTTTAATATCTTCCTTTTCACACTCGTGTGAAAATCGCTAAATTAGGAAAAATGTAAATTTTATTTTTCACTTTTAAAATGAATGTTAAATAAAGAAATAATAAGAACATAAGTCACATTTAAAGCTGTTTATCGAAAATATTTTATAAAAATACAAAAAATCCGGAATCAAATCAAAATCCGTTTTTTGCAATCCCTAGTCATGGATGTGTATTAAATATGTGTATCATATAATAAAAAAATCTTAAATATATGTATAGTACAAAATATAAAAAGTATTAAATATATTTCCGTTGTCTGGTACCTGTTACACAAGTCCTTCAGGTACTTACCACGGGACCAGGCTGACGTGGTGTGAAGCGTCCATAGATATTATTATTATTATATTATTATTTGGGCACCCCTAAGCTCCTCTCCGCTCCGCTTCAGTGGAAATGCGGCCTGGGTGTGTTTCCACTGAAGCGGAGCGGAGCTTAGCGGTGCCCGAATTGACTAATCGTGCTATAATTCCAGCGGAATGACAGCGAAGCGGAGCAAAGATTTCGAGCATTGTGATTGTTCAATTCGGCACCGCTAAGCTCCGCTCCGCGTCAGTGGAAACGCGGCCGGCTTACTATAATTTACTAAAGGGTAAGATACTAATAATTATGTATTCTGTGCTAAAGGCTAAAAAACATAATTATTTCGTGTTGGTCTGAGTTTTAAATGGTAAATTAAATATCACATTTTTTTGTAACCATGCACCCTCTTTATTAACAACTATCTAGTATCTACACGGTTTCAAACTTCAGTTTTAAACCGTGTATCAGGCCTTTTAGGTTATGAAAATAGGGTAGCCTTGGATTTGAAATCAATCTTAATAATATGAGATCATAATATTTTATAAATTATAAATACTAGTAATATGATCGCAGTAGTCAATATTTTGACTGACAGGTGACTGTAAGGCCTTCACAGTACAGTGGACGTAAGGGTCTGTTCATACCGAATCGCTAACGAAACTAGACGTAACTTGGTGAGACTGTTCAGTAGGAGGCTGTAGGAATATCGAACTCTGTGGGCTAGAATGTTCTTCATACATCGTGGGTAGCTTCAAGCATCAATAATTAGGCAAATATAGAGTAACAAGTAACAACTTATTTACTACACAATGCACAATTCAATTTTGTATCGCTGCGTCACGCCACTAACTCAAACTCTGGAACGCACTGACGCCAGCAGTATTTCCAGAACAATACGACCCGCAAACATTCAAGAAGAGAGCGTATCTCCTCTAAAAGACCGCCAAACTGCAAGTTGCAACTCTTCCATAGACATAAATATTACTAGCGTAAGGACCGGGTCAACCGCGCGTTGCAATGATGCCGATTCGTCGGTGTCAAAACACTTCGTTTGACACCGACGTGACTTAGTCGTCTGTGGTCCGCAGAACAAATCGGGTGTGTCATCGTATGTGTATACAGTGCCATAAAAATGCCTAGTTGTGTGGTAAAAGGCTGCAAAAATTACGTCAAAAAAGTTAAAAAAGCACATGGAATATCACACAACACAAACTGTTTGTCTAAGTAAAGAAATAATTAATTTATAATTTTACCACCGATGTCCGCCATGGCTACTGTTTTACCGAGTAATGGCGCAACGTCGGTAAAACAGCATTCACACGCGGCCGCTTCATAGCCTGTGTGACTTTGCATGGACGTCATTTTGCATGAATATTATTTTTCTTAGAAAATAGATTTATTTTAAGATTTGCCGTTAGGTATGTGCCATAATCTATGGTAAGTATGTGCTTTATAATAGATGTATGGATGAAATGAGGCCACCAGCTTTTTTTTTTCATAAAACCCCTTAGTTTGTAGCCAAAGTGGCTTATGGCTGGTTTACACGTATAAAGTTGCTAAAATACATTTTTACTTAATTTTAAGTTACAAATTTCATTTATTGGAATATTAAACAAATTTATATTAAACAAATTTTATATATTGGAATATCAATTTGTAACTAAACATAACCCTCCCTTTACAGTTGAGTAAGAATGAATAAATGCATTTATTTATTTACTTATTTTTGTATGTTAATCAAAAACCCTACGCCTAAATTATTTTATTTATTTTTATTTTATTTTATTGGTAAGGAAGACTTACAGTTCGTTGAAAGTTAAAATAATAGTAAGATAAGTTTACAATTTAGAACCAATTACAAGTCTTCACAAGTGAATTACAATTTTAGAAGGAAATAAGCTCACATAAGACTACTTATTATTAATCTTAAGATTAAGCGAACAATAATGCATAAATCTACAACGGTGGTACAAAGGTTACATTAATTCGGGAAGGATTTAAAGAAATTATTCGCTAGATGTTGTCTTATACTTTTAGCACTGGTGCAAAAGATATCTATATCGCTATTGTTTTTAATTGAATTATTGAGGGACATACACGATCTGGGAAAGAAAGAGTTAGCTCTGAAACTGGTGTTAGATAATGGGACATGAAGGGTGTTAAAATAGCGGGGATGAGTATTGCTGGGAACCTTAAGATTTAATTTAGCAAGCAGTGAGGGACAGTCAATGGAACCATTGGCGATATTGGTAAGGTAGGTAACATCACTGATATTTCTTCTAAGAGCAAGTGGAAGCAGATGGAGGTGGCTGCATAAGTTGTCATAGCTATCATTTTGGTAAGTATTTAGTTTAAATTTATATTTTAACAATCTAATTAGTTTTTTCTGCACTTTTTCAATCTGATTTATATAATATTTGTATTGAGGATTCCATATTTGGGATGCGTATTCAAGATTACTCCTAACTAGGGCACAGTATAGAACTTTAATTGATTTGAGACGAGAGAAATCTTTAGTTGAGCGTATAAGAAATCCAAGCAGTTTAGAGGCCTTGCTAACAATAGTTTGGATATGCTTGTCGAATAAGAGCTTGTGATCCAGTGTAATTCCCAGGTCCCGAACATTGGTAACCTGCTTAAGTAATTGGTTTTTAATTTTATAGCTAGACTGAAATTTGTTCCGCTTGCGTGTAAAAGAAATAAAACAGCATTTGGATACATTTAGATCCAGAGAGTTGTCTGCACAGTAACGATCTAGTCTTAGCAAGTCCTCTTGAAGCAGTATTTGATCCGAAAGAGTATTTACAACTTTAAAGATTTTCATATCGTCTGCGAATAATAAAAAATTAGAATTATGGAAGCAGCTATCAATATCCTGTATGAAGATAATAAACAGTAACGGCCCAAGCAATGATCCTTGAGGGACTCCAGAGTAAATCTGGCGCCAAGTTGAGGAGTATCCATTAACAACAACCGATTGTAACCTATTACTTATATATGACGTAAACCATCGAAGTAAATTACCCTTTATACCGGCTCTGGCTAACTTAGATAATAATTTAAGGTGGTCTATTCTATCAAAAGCTTTGCTGTAGTCGGTGTATACAGCGTCGACTTGTTCTTGGTTATCCATTCGATCAGATACAAAGTCAGTAAATAGGATAAGGTTAGATATTGTTGATCTACCTTTAATGAATCCATGCTGATACGGGCTAAGTTGTGAACGTAATGCTGAATAAAGTTGATTGTAGACAATTCGTTCTAGAACCTTAGCTAGTACACAAAGCTTGGAGATGGGCCGATAATTTTCAATCAAGTGCTTAGCACCTTTTTTATGGATTGGTGTTATAAAGGCCGATTTCCAAATCTTGGGTATGGTGCCGGTGTCCAATGATGCGCGAAATAGTAAAAATACAGGGTAAGATAGAGATTTGGCACATCGAACAAAAAATATTGGCGGTAGATTATCAGGGCCAGCAGATTTATTAATATCTAATGATTTAAGTAATTCAAAAATTTGAGTTTTGTCAAAAACAATATTTCCGATGTCAGCGTCAGTAGGTGTAGTAACCTGTGTGGCAGATATATTAGCATCGTAGTGATCAAAACCATAGGAAGCAGTGTTTAGGAAGTTAGATGAAAAGTAGGAGGCAAATAGTTCGCAAATACCGGATCCACAATCACTGGTTTGTTGTTGGTATGACATCGACGCTGGCATACCACTGCCCCGAGACTTGTTTTTGATAAAATGCCAAAAGCTTTTTGGATTTGTTGTAAGAGAGTTCTCAATTGATTGCAGATAGGTGTTGTATTCAAGTTTAGATAGGTCATTAGTCTTCTCTCGTAAACGTTCAAACTCTATTTTATCAGAGAGGTTACCGTATCTAGTAAATTTCCTATGGTATTTATATTTAAGTTTGAGTAGTTTAATAAGCTCTTTGGAGAACCAGATAGGGTGGTCACTGCTGGACTTTACTAAGTATGTGGGTATGTATTTTTTACAAAGATCTAAAATAATACTATAAAATCTATCAACAGCTCGGTCGATATCAACGTTTAATAAATTATTGTCCCAGTCGGTACCAAAAAGTTCCTGATTAATTTTATCGTAGTCTCCTTTTTTAAAATTAAACGAGTTCCTAGTTTTAAAAGAAAGGTATTTCTCAGCGGCCAGGCTCAGATTGACCTCCAGTGCGGGGTGATATGCGTCTTCCGGTGTGAGAAGGTCAGGGGGTGAACGTAAAGTAAGGTCGTGATCATTATACAAGACTAAATCGAGTATTCGCCCGTAGCGATTAAGTACGGAGTTGAATTGGCGTAGTCCGCAAACTTGGAGTGTGTCCAGGAAGTCAACCAGGTGGGTGCCTGATACATTGAGTGCTTGCATGTACTCGTGACTACTGGAACTCCATTCTATACTACTAAGGTTAAAATCACCGAGAACAAGGAATCTATCCTGTGGACTCCTTGCCATAATCGTTTCGAGTTTGTCACAAAAAGTGGCAAGTTGATTCTGAAAAGAATTACCTAATGCTTCGGCGCATAAATAAAGGACGCATAGATGGAGATTCAATTTAGGTGCTCTTCTTAACTTCACGGTCACCCACAAATCTTCAGCTGAAGACAGCCACGATGGCTGCGGCTCGGCAAAGAGGTCCTTGCGCACCGCGACGGCCACGCCCCCCCCGCGAGTCTGTCCTGTCCGATCGTAAGCACGGTCACGCCGCCATACATGATATCGCCCATCGAATATCTCCTCAGTAGTAATCTGATCGTTAAGCCACGTCTCGGATAAACAGACTATGTCGTAATTAGACAGTTCCAGTGAGTTTTTAAAATCATTTGTTTTCGTACGGAGGCCCCGTACGTTCTGATAGTAGATGGTTAATGCAGACATTGGAGAGAGTGGACTATAATAATAATTAGTAGGTAAGTTACTATAATATTGCAGACGGTGTGATAATGGATATTATAAGGGTAAAAATAACGTTTGATTGGTAGGCGCAAATTTTTTTGAGTTGATATTAGTGGAGGATACCAGGAGTAATGATCGTGATAACAAAATAATAATAACAAAGACAATAAACAGTAATTGCGATCTTTTGCACTTGGCTTTACAGTGATTGACTTATTTATCACTAAATAATTATAATATTGTAAAACTAATATCAATGAAACATGTTTAAGAACGTAAGAGGTAAAACAGCGGCTAATATTTATATTAATAATATGTAGGTTTCTTAAATCGTTGCAAAAGTTATTTGTAATGCTCTTAAATAAAATATAATAATGTTGCAAATTACGGGAAGTGATAAGAACACCGAGTAAGGTATTATTCACTAATGAAAGTACGCAATTAATGCCTAAAGATAAATCAAACTTGACCAACATTAATTTTAAATAACTTGATATGAAGCGACTAAGTTTTGCGTTCAGTACACTAATAATAACTATTTTCTGTCTTTTATTAATGCTGTGTATCGAAAAAGATAGAACATACAATAATATTATATTGCGCACAATATAAATAACACCGTTTACTTTTTGACAAAAAAATAATAATGTCGGGTACAAAAATAACAAATTAGAATAACTAACAAATTCCATTTCCACTGAAGTAACAACAAAATTGCATAGCTTTAACCGATTCATGGCCAATGCCGCGCCCAGCGCGTCATTCAAAAAGTTTTAGTGAGGCCGATGACGCGCCAGACGCGGCATATAAGAATTGTTAAAAAACACGTTAAAACTAATTTATTATACTGTAATTACAATTCCCTTGTCTAAATATACATGTTGAACTCAATTTTATGCGTGGCCGTTTATTTTAGAATTAAAAGCTACTAGTCAGAGATCGTCAATCATTGGTTCACTCGAAGAATCCTTACTTTTCTGCGATTAGCGTACTTATGAAACTTTTTTTTCTTATTAACACTCATCTTCATCAGCGTCAGTAATTTAGCTTCGATGCTACTGTCTGTTGAGTTATTTTTTGCGTCATGACAAATACGAGAACTTTCAATTACTTAATGTCCTTTTCAATGTAAAGTTTTGCAATATTGAGTGACTATTATATGAATGAAAGTTTTCCAGAATATATACTATATTCTGGAAAACTTTCATTCTCCTTATTGTCGTTTTCCAGGCAATTTTCATTTGAGTATCTTTGTAAATCGTGGCTGGCTATATTCAGGAAAGTCATTATATTCCTGCTGATTATCCAAAACAAACGTATTTCATTTGTTTAAATAAACGATTTTCTGAGAGCTCTTAAATTTTAATACAAATTTATATTGTCATAGCTACACAACTACTCTAAGTTATTTATTCTTCAACTAAAATAGATGAAGTTGCTAGTCATAATAAATCCCACAACCTTTACGGAAAAACTATCATGCCTATTGATTTGTGCTTTAACATGTAATTAGGGTTCTAACTTCCGTACCCAAAAGATAAAAACGGGACCCTATTACTAAGGCTGGCCTCACACAGCCGGAACGTCTCTCTGAATAATTCATAATCGGAAATTCATAATCTAAATTTCGGCACCTTGCCTCACACACATCTTTGAAAATAAGATTGATCAGTAGTCTCATGATTCCTGGCACATATTTAAACGTCTTTATGGAAGAATAATTAATACTAATAAATATTATTTTTCTTTTACTTTCGTTTTCACTTAATGTTTCCCAATTTGGAATTAAACTTTTAAGAATTTCCAACCACGCTATGTTTTTTTCCCTATCATGGTAATCCTCAATGGATGTGTCCTATATTTCAATGCTTAAGATTAAATTTTCCGTGTCAGACATCACGCCAGCAGGTCACAACACGTCCAGGGGTTAGCTTCTTGCAGTGTCAACTGAAATAATTCATAATCTGATTCCAGTATGTGTGTGCCGCTCTATTAAAATGTATGGGAATACGCGCGTTATGAAATCATAATCTTAAATTTATCGATCCGGAATTCAGAACGCTCGTCAGTATCATTCTTACAGATCGATCTGAGAAACATAATCTGAAAAAAATCAGAATGTGTACGTGGAGCATACTTACTGATATTGTATGGAATTCCAGTCTTTCTGAATTAATAATATGAATTCAGAAAGACATTCCGGCTGTGTGAGGCCAGCCTAAGACTTCGTTGTCTGTCCGTCTGTCAGTCTGTCTGTCTGTCTGTCTGTCTCCAGGCCGCAACTCAAGAACGGTAATAGAATTGAAATTTTCACGGATTATGAATATCTGTTGCCGCTATAATAACAAATACTTAAAACAAAATAAAATTAAATAAATAAAATAAAAAATGAAGGGGGCTCCCATACAAAAACATAATTTTCGGCATAATTTTGCTCTATAATGGTACGGAACCCTTCGTGCGCGAGTCCGTGTTATATGTGTTATCATCAGTCAGTCAAGGTGTGACGACGTGAGCCCTCACAAAGCTCAGCTTTTAGTAACCAGCATTAATTAAAATCATTAATACCTACATACTCGTATGAGCAAAATTTGTGCCAAAGGTTGACGACTACTTACACATTTTGTTAACAGTATGAATTACTACTTTTATACGCCATATCAGCTTTGAATTACAACTAATACGAACACTGCACACAAAATTTATCTTTTCCCTCTCTGATTTACGCCTATTTACAATAAAATACGCATAAAACACAACCAGTGGCCAATGCCGCACGTGGCGCGTCATCGTTTAGCAGGGCCGATGACGCTTATGGTGCGTCATCGAACAAAGTACTTGGCCTGTCGTAAGAATTTGTTGAAATGAAGGTGGCAACGAATCGGTTAAGTATTCCTAAATTACAAAAAACAATATTGATAAAAGAATCATTACTGTATAAACTGCTGAACTTATACCTAAAATCTGTCCTTTTATTATAAGAAGTGATAACGACGTATTTAAGATAACTTGACGATGTATTTAGCGCTTGGAAATCACGTAATCGAGTACTTTTAAGTTGATTGTTACTTAAAAACAATATTATAATTTTTACTTTAACATCATAATTACAATAATAACAGAAATTAATAATTGACATCACAACATTATTGTTTCTAGTATAAGGTAGGTAAAAGGATGTAACATTACTCGTAAAACGAACAAATAAACGTCGAACAAATAATTGCATCGAAAAAAGAGCCGTTCCAACTCTTGTCAAAGACTTGGAATATGAGTCGTGATTGCATACAATTAGTGTTATTTTTGCATACCGCTGTGACGTACTGACAGGTGGCTTCCGCGCGAAGGATGCGATACTCGGCGAGTTTGCGATAAGGAGGCAGGGCTTCGTAACCTTTGGTGCAGGTAATTTAATAGTCCGATTTATACGTGATTTTGAGTTAGCTTGAATAAAAATAACGAAAAAAGTATCAGATACTGTGGAATGATAAAAATCAGGGATTAACATATTTTCTTGAGATCTTGCTCGGAGTTTATTATGAAAACATTTGATGTGGCTGACTTCCTCGCCCATATTTTCGAGTGTTTTACCCAGATAAACTGAAAATTGGAATTCTTTTGCATAGCTTTAGCTTTCGTTAGCAGCTGTTTATAAAATGGAGTTAAATGGTCATTTATGTATATTTTACTCGTGCCGCTGAAACCAAAGAAATCGGGAGAGTGCTGTTTGCATTTTCTCATAGCTGCAACCAGATTGTCTTTAATATAGCGGCTGGTAAAGGACGCGATTATTGGCTTAGGGTTATCTTTCTGGAAGGAGGGGATTCTGGTTATCATACAGACATCCTCTTTTTTTATTGGACATTCCAGGGAGTTTCCGATTTGTATCAATACGTCATAAAGATTTTCATCTTTCTTCACAGGTACGCCCTTTATTTCCACGTTATTGGAACGTTGCCACTGATCCTTTTCGTTCATGGACTTCTTTAGCTTTTCAATTTCGTTTTGGAGAATGGGTATATTATCGGCCATTGTTTGCATCTTGTTCACATCGCTCTCAACCGTTTCCAGTCTTTCAGTGAAACCTTTGATAGTATCGTGTGCGAATTGGACAGATTGTTTTAAATCGCTTATATCAGATTTGATTGATTTGATGTCCATTGGTAGGGTACGAAGGGGTGCCAGCTGAGTAGTGATGATGAGGAGATGTTCGTGTAGTTTCTCAAGGGTAATTGGTGTTGGTGACATCTTCTCTTTATCCACTTCCTGGCCACTGCTTAGAGCGCTCTTACAGGTAGGGCACTTCCATGACGCCTTGTTTCTGCCTAGCTTACGATAACTAGCCTCACTGATCGCTGCACAGGAGAAATCGTAGCGTTGGTTGCACACACTACACAGCGCACCATCATTAAATTCAGCGTTACAACGCGAACAAGCGAACATGATAGAAAATGTTTAGCTTCCCTGACACTTGTACACCGCCGCGCGTACGCGTGTTGTTCGAATGCGGCTCTGTGAGCGATTAATATACTTACATTAATTGTCAATATTTAATATTAAAAAAGTGTGTTTATTGTACGTTCATACAAGGTTACATTGTACGCCTGCATATTGTGTCGCACTACGTAGTTCAATCGATTTTTCATAGATGACTCTCTATTTCCTTGTATGAAAAACCTATTAGCAGAATGTTCTAGTAGGCATATCCTTACATATAAATCGATGAACTCTTCTATGTTGCGAGTGTCCACGGACGACAGTAGTTGCTTTCCATCAGGAGACCTGTTTGCTCGTTTGCCCCCTAATTTTATATATTAAAAAAAAACGCCTCGTCGTGTCTCGTTTTATTGTGATCTGACCCTAAGTATAAGTTGCAAGATATATAAAACATGACCGCCACATCAATTTTGATCACATGATACCATCGCATAATATTTTTCCTGTGTGATTTGAGACTCGATATCAAGTAAAAGAAACAAATGAACAGTATTTTCGCTTCGGGCGCAAAGACCCGTCAGGGTTTTGAACTCATGATTCGTCATTATTATGTTGCATTCTCAAAAAAACCAACGAGCAAGCAATAACTAATTTAAAAAGTTTTTTTTTTAACTTTAAACCGACTGCATAAACATACAAACCTTTTTCAAATAATAATCAGGGTGAGCGAAGCGAGCCCTAGCATATAATATATCCCACAAACTTAATTACACTTTGTGGTACACTTTACGGAAAAACTATGAAGCATATTGATTTGTGCTTTAACTAGTAATTTTTATTTATATGTGTTATCATCAGTCAGTCAAGGTGTGACGACGCGATACCTACAACCTACATAGACTGACAAAATCATTACCCTTTCTCTGCTTTACCCTATTCCGGCAATAGTTGCTCATAAATCATGATAGACACAAGTCGTCGACGGTATGCTATATAATTCTCAGTAGCATCTTGTTGGCAATCATGATCGTGGCCCAAAATCTTTACCCATTTTGGAAACTACAGAGTTTTTTTCCGTTTTAACTCGACTTGTTAAGTATTTTTATTTTACGGAAATCTTATATTATTATATCTATTTATAATTACAAAATATTTACTTTTTCAAATACGAACTTATGTTAGTTTATCTAGTGACATAGTCTATTTGGCAAAGGGCTCTTCTAGCCTCTTCCATTAATGTCTGTCTCTAACCACTCTACTCCAAGCTAAGCCAGCAATTGGTTTAAAATCGTCAGCCCACCTCTTTTCTGTATACCTAGTACCTTTATATACCTTTTCCCGAGCGTACGCGTAATTATTTACAGAAATATTGAAGCACCTATTATTGCAAATACGGAAACCTCTTCAATCACCAACATTATTACTATTTTTTAATCATCATAACAATATTAATGTGTAGGAAGTGAAAGTTAATTACCGCGTGACCTATGATCATTTCATCACCATCTTTATCACCCCCTGAGGTTATCCGCTAATACTCAAATGTTGTGAGGTAATCTTATAAGGTAATGGAAACAAAAAACTATTCATTTATGTGCTATATTAGTTTGCCGGGTTTTGTACCCAAAGGGAAAAATATTATTCACTGTTAGCAATTGTTTTTGTGTTCCATATTCAATTAAGGGTATAACAGCGGGTGTATTAACAAGTCGAATAAGAGTTGATATTAAAAAAATGCAGGTGAAAGTTGACTATCAATAGTATCATGGACCTTCGAGAGTAATAAGTTTTAAAAATGACTGAAATGTTGTTTCTATTTTGTAAGGTACACGTTCAATTTTTGCGCTCAGAAGCTTCTCTTGGACTCTAGGATCTAGATTATAGAGGCTACATGACTACAAATGACGAAGTCGAATTTCCATAATTATCGTAGTTCTGTAGGACGTACATCATATTATGTGGTAGGTCGTGGCAACGTAAATTATAGTACAATTTCGTTTAGCTTTACCTACACTTATGAGTCTTATGTGCGAAGAAAACAAAGGAGAACGGTGTCGAAATGTATTTATTTTTTTGTAAAAAAACATAAACTTACTTTATTATATAAATTAAGCTACACTTAACGATAAACTTTATACAAAACAATTGGTTCGTTCCCGGCGGCGAGCCACTTCGCGTTTGACAGCTGTCAACGTCGGCGCGACGTCTGACAGCCGTCAACGTCAACGCGACGCCTGACAGCTGTCAAATAAACGACTGGCGGCCGGCGGGAAACCCGAGAGCGTGCACAGTCGCAGCGTTGGCCCGGTGGTCGCGGTGGCCGGCGCCACCTACACGTGTGCGCCGGCCAGTAACGTTCGGGGGTCGGGAGATGGGAGCGCGACGCCCGAATAACAACGAACGCGCGGGGCGTTCTATTTGGATTGGGGTTTAGTAGGGGGCGCCGTAGGACGAGGAGGGGGCGCCGTAGGACGACGAGGGACCGGAGGGGTAGCCGCCAGCGCTGCCGCCCGACTGCTCGTACTCAGCGACCTGGATGGCTTGGCGGACTGCTTCCAAGTTGATGCCTACAACGCGTGCGTTGGGTACGCCGTAGGACGAGGAGGGAACGCCGTAGGACGAGGAGGGGACTCCGTACGACGAGGACGGGGCGCCGCCTCCATGGCTACCGTGGCTGCCGGATCCGGACGCCTCCTCTCTGAGGAGGATTTGGCGGATCTGGTCCAGCAGCTGCGGGTCGACGTTCTGGCCCTCGGAGGTCTGGTAGCCGGAGGAGACGGCGCGGTAGCCGCCGCCGCCACCGCTGATGCCGCCGTGGCTGCCGATGCCGCCGGACGGCCGGTTGTAATTGTAGCCGGACGGGGCCTCGGCGTAGGATGACGCGACCAGCGCCAGGGCTATGCACTGTTGACAAAAGAAAACAACTTTATTAGCTAGGCATACACTTTGAAAATACATGTATCATGCTAATAAAGAGAACTGCCTAAGTTGTCGACCCTTTTGCCTCCCTTTCCATTATGAAATTAATTAAATATCAATATAATATATTCTTATAAGATATTTATTTAGCCCCAATCATAAAAAACCTAATTAGGTAGCGTAGAGAATAGCGATGATGGCAGAGAGCAGAGGCGTCAAACATCTAAAGCTAATATACCTACACGGACATTGCAACTGAATTTCACTCAACTGAGCCGAGGGGAATCTGTATTATATCACAATGGCACTCGACTCGTGTCCGAGGCATCGTGACTTCCTCCACGGAAGATGGTTTGACATAATCAGGAGATTATGTCAAACCATCACATTAAGGATACTGATTGGTTCGGATAATACCGGATTAAATTATACCGGATTAAATTATACTGATTGGTTCGGATCAATTAGGTTTCATTATTAAAGAAAACTTCATCCGTTTAAATGAAAGTCTTGTAGCAATACCTACCAAACTCGGTTGGACATTGCAAGGGCCCATCCAAGGTGTTTATAACACAACAGTAAGCTCAAATTTTGTCTCAGAGTTACTAGAAGAGGCACCGGAATACCTGTGGGCCATCGAATTGTTAGGTATTAATGATCCTTACGAAAAACAAGATAAAACCGAGATACTTAACAGCTTTAATGAATGTATTTCAGTAAACGGTGAAGGAAGATACGAGATGAGCCTGATGTGGAAAGGCGATCCGGATCTGAGCTCTAATTACGAGCAAGCACGCCGAAGACTAATGTCTACTACTAAAAAGTTAGAGAGTATTCAGAAAATGGAAGGATACGATGAGGTAATAAAGGACTGGGTAAAAGAAGGCATTATAGAGGTAGTGGAGAAAGATAACATAAGAGAAGGTCACTACTTACCACACCATGCAGTTATAAAGATGGAGAGCGCCACTACAAAAATTAGGCCAGTATTTGATGCGTCTTGTAAAGACGAAAATAAAAGGTCGTTAAATAGTTGTATTGAAAAGGGACCTTGTCTCATAGAAGAAATACCTAAATTGTTGCTAAACTTTAGAGCAGGTGTTTTTGGGCTGATTTCCGATATAAAAAAAGCTTTCCTACAGATATCAATCGCTCCACAAGACAGAAAGTATCTGAAATTACTTTGGTGGAAAGATGTTGATAAAAAAGAGGGAGAATTAGTTACGTATCAGCATGCAAGGGTTCCATTTGGAGTGACTTGTAGCCCGTTCATGTTAGCAGTTACTATATATCACCATATAAGGAAAGAGAAAGATAACTACAAGAACACAGCTAAGGTACTGAGAGATTCATTTTATGTAGATAATTGTGTAACAAGTTTTGATACCCCGCAAGAGGTTGAAGTATTTATTGAGGAAGCAACCGAATTAATGAATAAAGGGAAATTCGAACTACGAGGTTGGATGACAAATTCAGCACACAATGTTGATCCCGTTTCGGTCTTAGGATTGCAGTGGAATAGACACACTGATGATTTATGTTGTAGTATTAATGTAAAAGCTGTACCAGGAAAAATTACGAAGAGAGTTTTACTCTCTATAACACAGCAGATATTTGATCCGATAGGATTTCTATCACCTGTCACATTAGTGCCTAAAATCATAACACAGAAGGTATGGATGCTAAAGACAGGATGGGATGAAGAAATATCTGCAGAGTTGAGATCAGAATACACAGAATGGATCAAGGATATAGACTGCATTGATCAGTGCAAAATACCAAGACGCCTTTCAGAGAAATTATTAAGAGAGTGCGACGTAACAATTCATGTCTTTAGTGATGCGAGCAAAGATGCGTACGCTGGATGTATTTTTTTGCGCACTGAATATAAAGAAGAAGTAAATGTTCGGCTAGTTTTAGCAAAAAGTAGAGTAACCCCCATAAAAAGACAAATGACTCTACCGCGACTAGAGTTGATGGGTGCACTTATTGCTTCTCGGCTATACAAAGAGTTTACGAATTCAGGCGCATTATCAACGTGCACAAGCTATAAAACATATTGTTGGACTGATTCATCGGTGGTGTACGCATGGCTCCAAAGAGAAGAGGCATGGGGAGCTTTCGTCACCAACAGAGTAAAAGAGATATGCAAAAATACTAAGAAAGAGTAGTGGAATCACTTACCTGGTAATTATAACCCATCAGACTTACCATCACGGGGCTGCAATCCGAAGACACTGATAGAGAAGTCCTGGTGGACGGGACCGGAATGGTTGTACCTTCAGGAGGAGTATTGGCCCAGATCTAAAGTATTTATAGAGAAAACTGAGGAAGAAGAAATTATAGCAAGCGAGTCAAGTAAAGATATAACTGTTTATGTAGAAAGTAACACAAATATATTTAGTAGTAAGCTATTATATTTTGGCAAATACAGAAAAATAGTAAGGTTAGTAGCAAGATTACTGAGAATGAGCCCAAGGATAAGACAAAAATATAATACATTTAATATCACTTATGAAGAGTACAAAAATGCTGAAGAGACTATAATAAAGACAGTTCAGAAAGAGACGTATACAGGAAAAATAAAGAATAAAAAGCTATTAACTATAGAAATAGATGGAGTCATTAGAGTGAAGACGCGATTAACTTACAGTAGGGAAGATAGAGATTTCATATATCCGATTTTGTTGCCCGGAAAAAACGAGCTTGTTTACCGAATGGTACAACAAATACACATAGATTTACAGCATGCTGGAACACAAACAATGATGGTTGAAGTTAGAAACACATACTGGATCACAGGTATACGGAGATTATTGAAGAAAGTTGTCGCGGAATGCAAAGTGTGTAAAAGATTCAAGACTAAACATTACGAAGCACCAACACCACCGCTACCTGTAGAACGCCTAGTGGCGACAGCGCCATTTGAAGTAACAGGTACAGATCTAGCTGGCCCACTGATATTGAAAAATAATTCAAAATGTTGGATAGTCTTATATACATGTGCTGTTTATCGAGCTATACATTTAGAACTTACGGATACATTGTCAACAGCAGGATTTATAACTACATTGAGGAGATTTATAAGTAGACGTGGAAGGCCTAGAATTATATATACAGATAACGGCACTAATTTTGTCGGCACTGCAAATCTTCTCAAAGAGGTTAACTGGAAAGATGTGAAAGAAGAATCGAACTGTTATAAAATACAGTGGAGATTTTCAGCACCCGCCGCGCCGTGGTGGGGAGGGTGGTGGGAAAGATTAGTAAGAGTGGTAAAGGATATGCTTCGTAGAATATTAGGTCGAGCCTCAGTTGATTGGATTGAATTGTCTACGATTTTGTGTGACTGTGAGGCAGTCATAAACAGTAGACCACTAACATATGTGGAAATGGGAGATATTAGACCACTAACACCTATGATGTTCTTACATGGATTGTCTTCAAATACAACTGAAGATCTTGATCAAATTGACCATAAAAACCTTAACATTAGATACAAATATGTACAGAAACTAAGAGAGGATTTTAGAATTAGATTTAGAAACGAATATTTGTCATTATTGATCAACAAGGGAAAGGAAACCAAAGTCGAACCCAAGGTGGGAGATGTGGTCCTTCTCCAAACAGAAACGTCGAATAGACTACATTGGCCTATTTGTATAGTTAAAGAGATATACACAGGGAAAGATGGACATACGAGAGCAGCAAGGGTAAAGACCCGATCTGGCGAAAAGGTAAGACCCTATCAACGTCTATTCCCATTAGAAATCTCGGCAGTTTCCCGGGAGTGGCTTGACAAATTGCCAGAAGAGTCACCGGGCACCGCAGATTCAGGTAATAACTATCATAATCCAAGTAGTCAACGTCCCATAAATACGATAACTAGATCGGGGCGAGTAGTGAAAACGCCGTTTAGGTTCCTGGATTAATGGTTAAGTTGTGAAGGCTCGGACCTTTGATATTGCGCACCTGTTGCCTCCCCCGGGAGTGTGTTGCAAATTGGCACAATAGATATTTTAGAGGATTTGTTTAGTTATGTCAAATGTCGAAAAACCTAATTCAAGAATGACAAGAAAAATGTTGGAGGAACGACGTGTCTGTAATTAATATTTGTTTTGGAATAAAGATTTCTTATTATTGCGAGCATTTTCTTCGGCAACAGATGACAACAATTTAAATAATAAATTAAACCTTAGTAACTACGTGTGAAATGTTACATCTTTGGCTTTATTTGTATTCCTCGTGTTGTTACTGCACTGTCGGAACTCGGAAGACACACGATGGTATTCTGGAGCGAAATATAGCGAAAAACAACGCGGTAATCAATGAATTAAACACGTCCGACTGTCACCGCGTCCTAAGGCACACAGCTTTCAGATGAGTGAGCTCACTCATTTCGGGGGTGACACATTTTCGCGCTGACGATTGTATGGAATGCCTCTTCTAAAGGTTATAATTCTATGGAGAGAAAGACATGCTGACTCACTTGAAGACTTTACTCACAAACGCTATGTCACACAACTAAACACTAGGTCCAAATCACTGCACATCACTGTCCTAGGTCGTAGCCAAGTCGTAGGTTTCACTGGTTGCGGACGGAAGACACGGAAGACATGTAATAGGCCCTCGCGTCTCCATCCTGCGCGGAAGTAGGAACACGGTCGGGTTTTAGTGGGTACAGCTGCGGCCACTTACTATCTCTTCGGCCGTAGCAAGTCCCACTTACCCCGGTGGTCCTTCCCCAACGCTGCCGGGGATGCGTACCAGCAACAAAAAAAAGACGGTTGGAGAGAGGTGTTTTGTGTCGAACTCGAACTCGACTCGAACTCGAACTCGACTCGAACTCGGTTGTCTGTAAAGTCGGTTTACTGACGATAGTTGAACGTGACAACGTCATAGCCTTAAATGGAACGCCTCAGAGCGAGGTAACGCCGCATATTGCGTCATGTTTTTTCGTGCGCGCAGCCCATATCGAATTTAAGACGTTGTCACGTCAAAAAAGGTTTCACTGGTTCACTCACTATTGACTATTGATCACTTGTTTTCACTTCGAAGTCGCCTCGAAGATAGCTCGTAATTCGTATCGAACTGAATTGCCGGCTCCTCTACCTGCGGCTATTTATATGGGTCGAGACGGGCTCTCGACTGTACGAGAACATTCTAGATCGTACCCAATTCGCGTAAACAAGTGTGGAATGTTTCTAGAGAATACGCGTAGGTACAGCTAACGCCATCTAGTATCGAGTAGGAGATTTAGGTTATCAGTGTTCCCCTGATCAGTTGCGCTGGTTTGCCGCTAGATGGCACTACGAGTCATTATGTACTACGATCTGCTACGATGATCAAGGATATTTTTTGAAAATCTGCTGTCAAAATTTGCCATCAGATTTTGGTAGACCACTGACCTCCATTATACAATTTAATGGAGATCAGTGTGGCCATAGACTTATAAATTATAAATATATTATACTGTCGTAGCATCATACGTTTATGAGTGTGGCAGACCTATAGTATCCTAGCAACCGCAGTATAGGAATAGGATCACGTGTTAGCCGCTCGGTCGCTTGGATACCAACAGAAAACGTAAACAATGTCATGAACGGGTGCTCACCTGCAATTTATTTTTGAGAATAGTTAAGTAGGTCATTAGTTTTATGATAAAGCAGCTACCTCTTCGGGGAAAAATAATGTACTTAACTTGTAAAAATGTTAAAATTTTTAATCATTTCTAAAGAATGGAAAATTCAGAAAACACAACCTTGCAGGCTCTCCAAGCAGAGGTTAATTTCTACAGGGTATGTTTTTATTCAATCGACAATCAGGATTTGAACCCTTTTAAAAACAAATCCTAATCATTCTCCCAAGTAGACCTATAGGCATCCTATAGGTATATCTCAATGGGTATACCTATAGGATTTAGGTTATAGGTATAACCAATGATATTCTACTAAATATATTATTTATTATATCATTGGGTATAACTCTATTGTTGATCTCACGAGTCACGACTTTCTCTGAAATAACATTATTAGCTACTGGATTCATCACTTGTTAATTCTTGCAATGTATATTTTAGGAGAACCAAGTCGTCGTAGAGCAAGAAATAAAGACACTAATAGAAGACAATCAAAAGCTGTCGCAACAAGTCGGAGGTCTTTTGAAAGAGAACTTACAGTACGCACAGCAGACCCCTATAAATGATCTAAGCAACGAAGTTGAGGAGTTGAAGAAGCAGGTTTTGCTCCTTGCCAAGGTTTCGTACACTTTGCTTACTTGTTTTATGTTTTAGAATACGTTTGTTGGTTTGGCCAGATACTACGTCTGCGAAATAAGCCAGCATCATTTATGAGCGTGATTATTATTATTATACGCCTTCCTTGATGTAGCATCAAGTTCCCAAGGGTGTTTTCAGTGACTAGCTTGATATGAGCAGGCATGCGATTTACTTGTTTTGTTATTTATTTTAATAAAATAATTTTGATTTTAGGAAAGAGACTCTTTGCATGTATTGTGGCAAACAGCGCAGAAAACTGTAGATGCTTTGGAAACAGAATTAGAAATATACCAAAACTACAGCGGACGAAGAAATTACCAGGTGGGTAAGGCAAAATGTACCTACAAATAATATTAAAATTAAATGATTAGTCACAACTCACAGAGTAATTTCATCTGGACGCTAGATTATTGGGGACGATAAATACATAAATATTTTAAAATTATTTTAGAATAAAAACGAAAAAGGAAGAGATTTGGAGCTGAAAGTGGAAACAGCTGTAGTAGATTATTTGGATTTGGAATCAAAATACAAACACGTTTTATTTGAACGAACTTCGCTCGAAACTGCTTTGAAAGAAGACCAAAAAATTAGAACAGAATGTCAAGAACAGAATAAAATATTACTAACCGAACTAGAAGCTGTGAAGAAAGACTTGGATGAGTGCAGAATAGAGTTATGTGCGGAAAAAAAATGTCACGAAACAATCAAATCAGAACTCCAAGCATGTCAAAAAGAGTACAAAATTGTTATAAAAAGAGAAGCAGAAGCAAAACTTAAGGTAGGTACTGAAACAGTTAGATGAAACAAAACTAATATTTACAAATCGACAACTGTTTCCAACTTGTAGATCCTTTTCTTGTTAATTTATTATTTGTATTAAATAACTAAACAACACACAATACTATTCCTATCAGATATCCAGTAAATCCAGTAATGTAACTTACATTATTTAGGTCGCAGAAGCACTACAACTGTTTGATGTCGTATCAAGTCAAAAGAACGATGCCCATAAAAAAATTGCTGAAATAACAAAAGAGCTAGCGAACCTACGGACGATCTTAGCAAACCTAAAACGAGAGACGGAGGACAAATATAGGTCAGAACTTGATGAAGTGAAAAACAATTATAACGAGAAAATGTCGGACATGCTGCAGCATATCCAAAATTTGGACGCGGAGTTAGTTGAAAAAGGGCTGCTGCTGAATAAGGCTCTGAGGTGAAGAAATTAAAATGAATAAGTAGCTGTTAAAATATCTCACTAATAACATTTATCGAAAATTAAAAAACAAAAATAAGAATACCACTGTCATACACAGCCCTAAAGGGAGATTTCTTATGTAGTTGTATGGCGGCCATGGTTTATTCGGAACTTACGAACGCCTGCAAATAGATACAATAAAGGAAACAGTAAATTCATACACCACTAAATATAAGAGCAGAGTTAAAGAACACCAAAACGTACTTGCGCAAAATCTCCTCAATACTACAGAAGACACTTTTCGCCTTAAAAGGAAACAGATTTTAAAATTGGAATGATGTTTAAGGGAACAACATCCACCTACTCCTATCAAAAGCTCATCTACTCATCAGATTATAGCTTCCATAAAGCTCATAGCAAAAAAGGAAAAAAAAATGTAGTTGGATATGAGACATCTCTCTTTGGAGCTGAAGACGTGGTCAGAGAGGCTGAAGCTTCTATAGTCATTTCAGTAGCTGTAGGACATCGTCCATTAGGGGCGGAATTGAATTGCCCCGTGGTACCCGTTCCTCCCGCACTAGGCGCATGACGGAGGGCTGGGGGGGTTTTAGTGGATAGACCTCTTGTAGGGAGTCCCACATACCCCCACCCCTTCCCCCGAAGGGGTGGGGCATACGCAAAGTATTTCCCCTCCTTAAAAAAAAGGACATCGTCCATTACGCCATAAAACTACAAGTTAAAATAATAATATTTTTGTGTTATTAGGGAGAACAAGATGTTACAGACTGAAATTAAAAATGAAAGGGAGGAACGAAAGGAAAACCTTAAAACAATAGATCCGAAATTAGCTTTAGCTGAGCAAAGAGCTGAAACTTTATTTCAGGAATTGGTAAATATTTGCCTTAACCTTAACTATTAGACCCCCCGCGCATTAGGCGGCCAGGTCGCGCGGCCAGGTCGCTGCGGCCAACTAAAGCTGATATCAGATGGTTCACTCGGAAGACTATTCACTCGAGTGAATGCTTCATTTTCCTTTCATTCTATGTTCACACGGTTTAAAGGGAATGATATAGAAAAGAACATTCAGTTTTCTTTTCTTTTAATATGTCGTCGAATGAAGTCGTGCGTCTTGGAATTACTTTAATTTGTGATCATTTAATCAAAGAGTAATTGACAAAAAAGAAGCAAAGAAAACGTCGACGGTGGTGGGTGCGACCATGGATTGAAAGAAGAAATTTATTAGGAGCTTCAAACATTGTTGAGAGAAGTAGCCGTTGAAGATCCTGATTCATATTATTCTGATTTAGTAGACTGCTTTATTTAAGATAGTTATGTTGTATAGCGAGTCCTTGTCGTCTTTATCTTATGTTTAATATATTCTTCAGAAACCTCTAAGTTTAAATCACTAATTAGAGATTTTATACTGTTTGCCCGCAACATTCGGTCTTTGTATTCATTAATTTTGTGGTTCCAAAGCTACGAATAATAAAACCTGAATAAACGTAACTTCCATACTAATACAGTTTTAAATTTGGTTCCATTGAAACTGTCATGTAACGTCAGCCTTTATACCGCTCAAGGTCACCTAAACATTGCAAATGTATGACAAGTGAACCTAAGGTTCACTTTTTTGACAAGTATTTTGGAGCATGTTTTTTGACGGAGTTACTCTTCCGTAGTTTTTATTATTCGTAGTTCCAAAGGCATTGATAATTTTTAAAGTTCTCCAAAAAAAGCAATGTATTTTGATCGTTCCATTTAAACACCATTATGCCGCTTGCGACCGATGTGAGGCAACGACAAAATACAGAAAAAATATCAATACAATAATTATTATTATGATGTTCGTCGGCTACAGGACTCGAGACCAAATGGCAAAACCCGAATGATCGTTCTTTCAGTGTTCAGACCGTTCATTTCTCGTTCATTCGGAGTGGGAGTGAAAGATACCGGATGACAATATCCAACATAGTTGGATCGGTTCACTAATGAATTCATTCGGCACTAATATTTCATTTCGTGTTTAGATGTGTCACTCGGAGTGAAAGATGCAAAATGAAAGACGAAAATGAACAAAAAATGACCCGTCTGATATCACCTTAATTCTTCGCGCGTAGCCGCTGGTCGCGTAATGCGCGCACCTACTTAATACATATATCGTAGAAGAATTAGTTGGCCGCAGCGACCTGGCCGCGCGACCTGGCCGCCTCATGCGCGGGGGGTCTTATACTTTCAAAATTCGTAATAAATAAATAACATAAGGTTGACGATGCAACAGGTAGCTTCGGAGCGACGTAATATTCAACTGATATGCGAAAAACAAAGTATAGCATTGGATCTGCAAAAGACATTAGACAACTACACGAGGGAGTGCAAACGTCGGGACTGGGAGGAAACTCTTCTGAAGACACAATGCCAGGATCTCAAGTGAGTAACGTGATGCAGAATAATGTGGAATTATTACAGAAGAACCCAACCGTTTTAAAAGCTTATTAGAATTACCAGTTACATCTGGAAATAAGGATTCATAATCACAGTAACAATATATTCGCAAAGCACGTTATAGGAATTTTCTGCGTTACTTTCGAAAGAGACTCAAAGTCTAAGTTCAAATTTATTCGTGCTTTACGACCAGACTTACCTACCCTAAATCCATAAGTATTGGAATTTAATAATATTATTATCCTATTTTTAGATTACAAGTAGATCATCTTCAAAAATCATTGGACGAAACACACGATATGATAGATAAATTACAAGTAATGCTCTCATCAAAATCAGATTTAAACGAGAAGTAAGTAAAATTGAAAATTATTCAATTAAGTAAGTATGTTTATCTTTTCAAACCATTTGACAGAAATCAGAATATTGATAAATACAGAAAGAATAGTTTATATCCAGCCCATTACAATATTATCGATATCGCAACTTGGAACAATGCAATGGCAAATATTTAAAAGCAAAATAAAGTAACTGAAAATCTCACCTCCATTCGAAAGTAAGGAGTTAGTCAGTCTTGAGTTGAGTCTTGACGCAGGGTTAAAAGTATTCTGATGGTCTTGACTCTTGATTGACGACTGTTGTCATCGTGCATCTATCCTTACAATAATTACTATGGCTCGTAGTCTTGAATTATGACGAACCTTCAAATTCTTCTCAGATCTCGTCGATTCTAATTTATCATTTTGAGTTTCATGGTATTCCTCCTATTTCGATTTTCGACTCAAAGTTGTTAATGGAATTTCTCTACGGTCAAAATCAAAGCATAATAAAGACAGGCATTTTACAACGACTTTCTGAGATTCACTTACCCAATTCGTACTTTCAGAATGGTTTGCACCAGAGAAGAGGAGATGTCAGAACTAAATAAGCATTTAGAGCAGCAAATTGAGCTCAATAAAAGGTACAAATTAGCCCTTTTAAGGAGATCGCACACGTCACACTTTTTGTGTGATCGAGTCTGCGGCTTGCATACAATCTGCATGGCGCGCGCCATCAGATTGTATGTAAGCCGCAGACTCGATCACACAAAAAGTGTGACGTGTGCGATCTCCCTTTCAATAATACAGCTGCAGCCAGTTTTTTTGTGGTGACTTTCCCGAAGAAGATTTCCCATATTATTTTAGTAGCTGAAACAACCATAGGTGATAGGACACTAGGTCAGGGGTTCCCAAAGTATGCACCGCGGCGCCCTGGTGCGCCGTGTAAGAGCAGGTACACATTGGGCATTTCAATGCGCGCGTTTTGAGAACCCCGGATTCTATAATTGAGTACGTACGCGCGCAGCGGTAAAGAATCGCCGCCGCCGCGGCGGCGCGGCGCGGCGCGAGCGTCGTGTCGTGTGAAAAGGGCTCTGAAATGTAAGTATGCAGGGCAACAACTTGAATTAAAGTGGGGCGGGCTGTGTGAAATCCTTTTTTATAGTTCGTAAGCTCATTTAAGAAATAAAATATTGAACAAAATTGGCAAGTTGACAGATTTTTATTGCAATTATGCCCTACTAAGTGTTTTTCGATGATTGACGTTGTAATTGTTTCTGATAAGAATGGCGTTTTTAGCGGGGTACAAGGTATGCCAGCTCATTTGATTGTTTGGTTTTTGGAAGAACACATTGCTTAGATACAAAATTAGTGATTTTCCAGCATCTACGACAGCTAGAGCTATAACCACGATAGAGAAAGGTCACACCTACCGTTCGGTCAGTCAGGCCTTAGGTGTGTCGGCTTTCGTGGTCCATCGTAACTTTCAACGCTACAGAGAGACTGGATCTTACGTTCGGTGACAAGAACAAGGCAGATATCGGGTGGCAAATGTTCAGGATAACCGTTTTGTAAAAGTAAAAGCCTTAAGAGGCCGGGTACCCTTGGAATTTTTCATACAAACGTAATACCAAAATCATTTTCTCATACGAAAATATTTAACATGTTTGAGTTATTTTTCAGTTTAGAATAGTAATTACCTAGGTTCCTGCACAAAAATTTACTTCAAAATATTTAAACACAAAAAAAATTTTTTTTGTTTAAAATTTTTTTTAGTAAATTTACTACTCAATATTGAAACACTAAAAAATAGAGTAAAACACTAAAAAATATATATAAATAAATAGTAAATTTACTACTAAATATTTAAATACTAAAAAATATTTTTTAGAAATTAAATATTTTGTAGTAAATTTACTATTTATTTATATATTTTTTAGTGTTTTACTCTATTTTTTAGTGTTTCAATATTTAGTAGTAAATTTACTAAAAAAAAATTTTAAACAAAAAAAAAAATTTTTTTGTTTAAATATTTTGAAGTAAATTTTTGTGTAGGAACCTAGGTAATTACTATCTTAAACTGAAAAATAATTCAAACATGTTAAATATTTTCGTATGAGAAAATGATTTTGGTATTACGTTTGTATGAGAAATTCCAAGGGTACCCGGCCCCTTAAGAAATCGACTTCAAACTGCTTTGCAGAGACGAAACCTATCGGAACAGGTCCGCGATGTACGTGTAAGTGATTGTACAGTGAGAAGAAGACTCAAAGAAGTGAAATTAAACTCAAAGGTGCCAGCAAGGGCACCAAAACTTGAGACAGGGCAGCAAAGAGCCAGGCTAAGATTTGCGCGTGAAAATCAAAATTTGACAAGTGAGTGAAATCGTGTGCTGTACAGTGATGGGAGCAAATTCTATGTAAATTTTGTTGACAGGCGATAAAGGACGTGGATAAATCGTAAAGCCGGCTGTACACTCTCGCCGAGACACAGCGAGGCGGCCCGAGTGCGAGAGTGTAATGGGTGCGCTCGCCTCATCTCGCCTGTCTCGGACCCTCTCGGTCCGTTGTCGGTATTTTGCGCCCGAGACAAAGGGTCTCGCGAGGAAAACGAACGAGCGCACTACTGTACACTCTCGCGTCTTTCAGTACTAGTCCCGCCGTTGGACAGTGTAAAACAGAAAAATAACAATAATAAACGTCATTATCAGTCATTATCTGTGAGAAATAAAATTAAATATGACTATAAATCTTTGGATTACAATGATATCTTTCGATGCATGGTGAATGGTGAATGGTCGTTTTCCTCCATCTTCTCTGAGTTCTTAGCTGCGATTGAACTAAGCGAGAATGTACATGATCGCACTCGGGCAAGGGGCTCTCGCACGAGACTCTCGCCCGAGAGCTCTCGGCGAGAGTGTACAGCGGGCATAAGGAACGCTAAAGACCATCAAACTTAACGGAAACAGTGGCCTATCATGCAGGCTTCGTAATGGTTTGGGGTGTCACATGATTTGGAGCCCGCACAGAGCTGATGATTGTTAATTATGGTACTTTCGACAATACAGGGCTATAGCACAGACATCATAGAACTGCATGTTGTGCCTTTTACACATTTTTAGGCAATAACTTCAATTTTATGGGTGTAATAGAGTAAAAAAATCGGGCACTATGACCTAAATGATGCTACCGTAGCCCAGGTGGAGAGGTCAGCACGGTCTACGGATGTGGATCCGATTGAGAACGTGTGGCACATCAATGGGTAAACAGTACGAGCTAAAATTCCAGCTCCAAAATGTGTTCAGGAGCTCGAGTTGGCGCTACTGGAGGAGTAGAAGAATATCCCACAGGAAATGATTGACAATCAAAATGCAAGCATGTTATGGCGTATCCAGACTCTCTTCAGATCCATAGAAGGCATTACACGCTTTTAACATGGCATTTCTTAAGTAAAAATGAAGAATTTAACTTAAAAACTACTACTGCAAAGCTTTTTCTTAATTTTTGATTTTTAACCGACTTCCAAAAAACGAGGAGGTTATATGTTCGGCTGTGGATATTTTTTTTTTTTTATTTTTTTTTTTTATTTTTTTTTTTTTTTTTTGTATGTTCAACGATTGCTCCGCCGTTTGTGAACCGATTTTCGAAATTTTTGCTTTGTTGTATTTGGTTTTACTCCAATTTGGTACCATGTTCACAAAGTGGTGACCTGATGATGGGATCCAGGAGTAATCGAGGGAACTCCTCGAAATTTATATGGAAACATATGATGATTTTGGTTTTATGTGAAGTGTACTAAGAATATGCTACCAAAAAGTCAAATATTGGGTCAAGGTATACCATGGTTTCGAAGATGCTGAGAGAACTCCTGACTCCTTATAGATACACGTTTGGGAGTTTCGGCGTTGTTTTAAGAACAGAAAGCATATGCTACTATGCAATTAATATTCATCATCATAATCATAATCATCATCATCGTCATCATCATCATTACCACGTCGTGTTAAGGTCACCAATGTCTCATGGCACAGAATAGATAGTAGTACTGCAAGGCATAGGTATGGATATACTAACTCGTAATAATAATTATGTATTGTTACATAACAACACCTGTTTGTTTAATACACGGCGGTCGGCGCTACAGAGGCGACGGTGTCGCGCGGGCGGCGCGTGGCGGCAAACGAGAGATCGAATATTTTACTACTTTATATTATACAGATCGAATACTTTACTAACTACTGTTCACTTCACTGATAATATATTATTTTGTGAGTGTGAGTTGTGACTCTAATTGTAAAGAATAGACGTCTACGTCTTACGCCTAAAACTGGTCTTATGGTTCTGGGACGTTAATCCCTCTGGCGTAATATCAATTATGACAACCAGTGAGTGTGAGCAAGAAGATAATAATTATTGTAGCGAATTAGTTATATCAAATGCTATCGAGTAAGCGATACCGCGATGTAGAAGCTTAACAACGACATCTGTTGTTGAATTGCGGAACTAAATTTTCTTAGAAAATAAAAAAATTACAAATCTCAACACTTAACAAATTGTAATAAATTACGTAAAATATACGCGAAGGTTTACGTACTAGTGTAACTAAAAAGAGTGAAATTATTATTATTTTTAACAAAAAATTAAAACCGACTTCCAAGGTAAAAACAATAATAACATTAATATGAACTAAAAAGTATTAAATAATTTTTACTATCTAATAGTGCCTTTTTCCGAATTCGGCTAAACCTCAACTATTTCTGTACTCAATCTTCATAATTTTGAAGTCGGTGCCAGTTCCAAAAGTTTCAAATATTCTGTCAGAGGACTGAAGATTCAGCTATCTGGTACCGACTTCAAAATAATGAAGATTGAGTACAGAAATAGTTGAGGTTTAGCCGAATTCGGAAAAAGGCACTATTAGATAGTAAAAATTATTTAATACTTTTTAGTTCATATTAATGTTATTATTGTTTTTACCTTGGAAGTCGGTTTTAATTTTTTGTTAAAAATAATAATAATTGCTGATTTTTTTCTATTTTACACGTTTTTATGCCCTAAATTTATATAAGTTTTATTTTTTAATCATTAATTATTGAATTTATAAATAAATATTTTAAAAACAGCGAATAATTTTCAAAAAAAAAAAAATTTGTTATGTTCCGCTAATTTTGCCGGTGTGTTAAGTATTCCACTAATACATATTAACAGCTTTGATCATCAGCCACTTCATAATGGGTTGAATAATTATTTTTAACAAAAAATTAAAACCGACTTCCAAGGTAAAAACAATAATAACATTAATATGAACCAAAAAGTATTAAATAATTTTTACTATCTAATAGTGCCTTTTTCCGAATTCGGCTAAACCTCAACTATTTCTGTACTCAACCTTCGTTATTTTGAAGTCGGTACCAGATAGCTGAATCTTCAGTCCTCTGACAGAATATTTAAAATTTTTGGAACTGGCACCGACTTCAAAATTATGAAGATTGAGTACAGAAATAGTTGAGGTTTAGCCGAATTCGGAAAAAGGCACTATTAGATAGTAAAAATAATTTAATACTTTTTAGTTCATATTAATGTTATTATTGCTTATACCTTGGAAGTCGGTTTTAATTTTTTGTTAAAAATAATAATAATTTCACTCTTTTTAGTTACACTAGTAGATAAATCTTCGCGTATATTTTACGTATCTTATTACAATTTGTTAAGAGTCACAACTCACACTCACAAAATAATATAATATTATCAGTGAAGTGAACATATTGTGCTAAGTAATTTAACAATTTTAATACTTCAAGCCCGAAGCGGTCACCGGCGATTGCGATAACAATAGAAAGGTTATTGTGTCTCGTTTTTCCACGATCGAAGGATCTATCAGATAAAAAATTGTACAAACTTGCATAGGATGTAGCGTAGCATAATATTTAATATTATCATAATTATTGACAGCTGTTCTTGTTATCAAGAATTCAAATCGATAGGTATTTAGTGCACCATCTATCGATTAATAAGTATAACTAATTAAAAAGACACTTAATGACTTTGTTTTGTTTAAATGCTCTTTTTAAAATAACTTTATTTTAATTCTATTTGTCTATTAAAATTTTATAAAGTGTTAAAGTATTCGATCTGTATATAAAGTAGTTAGTAAAGTATTCGATATTCTGTCTTCTGCCGCCACGCGGCAGAAGACGGAACTGAACGGACGGACTGGGCGGCGACGCCGACCGCCGTGTATTAAAAACAAACAGGTGTTGTTTATTGTTATACAGTACATAATTATTATTATTATTAGTATATCCATACCTATGCCTTGTACTATTGTCTATTCTGTGCCATGAGACATTGGTGGCCTTAACACGACGTGGTAATGATGATGATGACGATGATGATGATGATGATTATGATGATGAATATGAATTGCATAGTAGTTTATGCTTTCTGTTCTTAAAACAACGCCGAAACTCCCAAACGTGTATCTATAAGGAATCAGGAGTTCTCTCAGCATCATCGAAACCATGGTATACCTTGACCCAATATTTGACTTTTTGGTAGCGTATTCTTAGTACACTTCACATAAAACCAAAATCACCATATGTTTCCATATAAATTTCGAGGAGTTCCCTCGATTACTCATGGATCCCATCATCAGGTCACCACCTTTGTGAAAATGGGACCAAATTGGAGTGAAACCTAATACAACAAAACAAAAATTTCGAAAATCGGTTCACAAACGGCGGAGTAATCGTTGAACATACAAAAAAAAAAATAAAAAAAAAAAAATCCACAGCCTAACATATAACCTCCTCGTTTTTTGGAAGTCGGTTAAAAATTGAGAGCATCTCAAAGTTGATGTTGGGAATCATATTGAATTGACATTGAAACGATCCCAATTCGCACCCAATAAAGGTTCATATCTAGATTATACACGTTTAGGTGTTATTTTAGTTTTAGTATATAACAACAGATGGCGCTTTTAAAGTAAAATGTATATTATTCTTCACAAGTATTGACTATCGAATTAATGACTTAAAATTCCTATGTGAGATAATTTTATGGTTAATTCAAACGAAAATCGCCGTCAGCTGAATGTTTGCAGGTGGAAATGTCGTCTACGCGACGCCCCACAGTGGTCCGAAATCGCTAAATAGTGGACATTCGCAAAAAAGTTAGATTTTGGTGTGGAAAAAATACCATTCGATAGAGTTTAAGAAGAAGAGTAACAATAAATCCTTAATAAGTTTTTTTACAAAAATATGTTTTTTAGGGTGAAAAAAATAATAACGAAAATGTTGTATGGGAAAGAATCTATAAATAGATTTTTTGCAAAAACTACTAGGGCATTCTGGTTCATTTTTGAAACAAGTAAAGTTCTAGTGGTATTGAAGGTTTAGAAAAAAAAATACGCAAATTTACGTGCAGCCTTTTGCAGTAGAGGGGTTCAAAATTTTGAAATAATTTTACCAACTATTTAGGTGTGGAAAAAATACCATTCGATAGATTTCTTAAAATGTAACGGTCAATGACCGTTGGTGCCATCCTTTTTAATTTTAACCAAAGTAAATTGTTTATAGGTTTCAATTAGTGTCCATTTCTAAAAATTTTTCATAATAGACACCTTATTGTTTGTACATACTTCTAATTACAATAAGTAATAACTTATTTTATTTTTGTATCATTGCAGATGGAAAGAGTCTTATCTTGAAATGACTGTGAAATTGAAGCAAGAATTAAAATCAATTCTTAAAGAAAATAGAGAGCTCCGACAGCAATTAAATTTACCAAGGAGTAAAGAAAGTAGTATAGCTAGTGTTTAAAAGGTGCAATATTTATTTCTAGGCATATAAATAGTCAATAAATTCTTTTGTTACCAGATTACATTTTTATTATTTTAATCTTGGATTGAGCATTAATTACTGATATCTAATATTAACCCTTATAGCAGGAATTATATTATAGACAGTGTTCCTTTAGCAGACCACCAAACATCATAATGTGTTAAACACATGCCAAACTATCCAGATGGACTAGGGATTGCAATCCGGATACTTCGAAATCCGAAAAATCCGGATAATCCGGATTTTTTGGGCTTCTGAAAAATCCGGATTTTTATTTTTCTAAATCCGGATTTTCGGTTTTTTTGAATATTAAATAAAATAATGAAGAAGAAGCTTTTACGTGATATTAAATTAATTTAAATATATTGTGTAATATCTGACATACAAATTCACATTTGTTTATAGGCGCTATCACAACTTTGCGTGGTCTAAACGTGCCAAAGTCAAAATTTCGTATATTTAACATTCCATTGTGTAGTTATTTGGTGGTTGTAATTACAATTATTAACATTTTTTCATTTTATTTAAAAGAAATAACGACATATTATTTTAATTTCTTATTACCTAGCTCTTATTTTACTATAATGATATGTTTTCTATAGTATAGTGATAATATAAATGCAATGATGATAAATTTACAATTATTTTAGATATTTTTTCCGACCCAAATATCGACCAATAGAATTGCACCATTCGACGTCACGTGGTACAACCTACATGGTATTATACTGATAATTTTTTGAAAATTTTCTCTGGTTACCACGTGACGTCGAATGGTGCAATTCTATTGGCCGACATTTGGGACGGAAAAATAATCCCCCGAATACCACACGAGCTTCAAAATTATCTGGCATTTCCCTCAAGGTTCCCTGCAAACAAATAAAGTCGTCAAGCCTTTTAGGAAAAATCACTCGCGCTTCGCGCTCGTGATTTTTTAACCTGAAAAACTTGAATCCTTCATTTGTTTGCAACGAACCTATCGGGAAATACCCGATAATTTTGAAGCTCTTGTGGTATTATAAGTGAACATTTTAGTATTGAATACAATGTTTTTTCTATAAAATATTATGTTGTTTATGCTTGCATTCAAGTTATAATTATAAATTATAATTGTTTACGTAACCAATGCTGATTTGTGATACTGTATAATTAATTAAAGGAATGTAGTAAGTTTATAATATAACGAAATGTTGATTTAAAGTTTAAACAACAATTTTAAGTCATTATTCTGTGCAAAAGCCAAAATATTTTTATACTATCCAACTGCTGGGCAAAGGCACCGCCCGAATCTTTTACTAATCTTGATCCAGCGTCACCGTTTGCTAGCCTAGCTGATATGACTCCAGTAGAGAGTTTATAATCGTATTCTAGGCTAAAGTCTTCGGAATCCTTGGTTCTTCATTGGTAACAACTAACCGCTAACGAGTTGGCTAGTAAGAAAAAAAAAATAGAATCCTTGTCAGAAGCCTAACTGGACAATGTAAGCTCAACAAGCACCTTTACGAATAGGGGTTAATATCATTTTGACCTGCAGATCCTGTGATACACCTATTCACCTTCTACTTAACTCTGCTGCTCTATTACAGAGCAAAAACTCTCGTAATTTACCAAAGAGAAAATTTGTGGCACCAATCCTAATTACATCGTCAAATTTAAAAGCAGCACTGGGTTGGAGACGGATGCATCTAATACGAAGGTGTCACAATAGTTCCTCAAGGATCGTCGTAACGTCAGGATTACAGTGATCTGCCTTCGGAGCAAAAAAAATTACCTCTAGACTTTAGACCATAGCGCTATCCTTTCTTAGGCCTAGATACCCACTCAGTCGATACCCAGCCTAGATGTATATTGTATACGGATAACGTGACCAGCCCAATGCCACTTTATCTTGGCTGTCTTGATTTCTACGTCTGTGATTTTAGTTTGGGAGCACATTATGTTTTTTTATTGTTTTGTTTGATTTAAGCTCTATTGCTCTTTAGCAGACGCTGAGTTGGAACTTTTGTAAATCGTAAATCGATCAAAGATCGAGTTTGCGCAGCGTTGGTTATGACGAGCCTAATACACATATCAACGAGCCCGCGCTTTAGTGAGATTGGTTTGTCACCATTCTTCAAGGACCAGTTTTTCTACCTTTCTGTTGGCATAAGAAACTAATTGGCCCAAGTACAGGTACTTGTTGAAATAGTGAATCATGATCATTGTGTATTTGACCTATTTTTTGTAAGTTCCACCGTAGCGTAGCGTGGAGCATAATTTGATAATGTGTGGCTAGCGGCTGTAGGCGCAAAAATGACGAAGTTGTCGATATTTTCTTGGTAACTAAAATTTCACATTTTAAATAGTTAAAAAATCAAGGAATTTTTAAGTTGTTAATAATATTTTAGACACCAGATACTGTTATTCTATTCTCTTCCTTTTTACACCCATGTAAAAATAGATAACTAAAGAAAAATGATAATTTTTAAGAGGTTTTATTTTGCACTTTTAAAATTAACGTTAAATAAAGAAATAATTAGAAAATAACTCATATTTAAAGCTGTTTATCGAAAATATTTAAAAAATTCCAAAAAATCCGGATTATCCGGATAATCCGGATTTGAGGATGAAAAAATCCGAAAATCCGGATTTTTTTAAAAATCCGTTTTTTGCAATCCCTAAGATGGACAAACTTTGAAATAAATCCTTCAGGCCCCGCGCGAGCACCGGTGATCGCCAGAACAAAAGAATACAATGGGAATTCCTAGAACCTCCGATCGAAGGATAAATGTACTTATATTCAAATCAATGAATAAATTTAATGAAATAAAATTTATTACTGTACAATTGCAATAGTATAAACATTTTAGGTTCATTTAAGGTTAGTATATAAATTATAAACATTATAAAGTTCATATTTTACTCTGCCATGTTTCATGATGCCGCAGCAGTAACACATTCAGCAAACATACTGGGGAACCAATAAAGCTTTTCATTAACATCCTGTGTATCCAGCCATGCTAAGCCTTCCTTTACCATGTGGTTAAGAGCATTTTCTGCTCTTGTTTCGCTCCAACTAGAAACATTTTACTAAGTATAAATACTAGCTTTTGTATTTGGAAAAATCTATGGCAGGTTGCTAAATTAAATTCTATCCAAAAGCAACCGCACTAAAGGCAATAAATTATTCTAAGCTTACCCAAGATCTGCTGTTAAAACACTGACTGATAACCAGGCTGTGTTAAGAGAGCTCGCTTTTTGTAACAATAGTGTTTGATCCAAATTTAACTCTCCTGGAATAGATTGAACAAGCCATTTTCCTTTCCCCACGGGCAGTACAGTAAAACTAAAAATATTAATAACCAGTCTTAATGTTTACCCCACACATTTAAGCTATTATTATTTAACACTTATGAAATGTTAAATTATGTTTTACCCATTTCCAAAAATTTTTAATTTCTTAACAGCGGCAAGTAAATCTTCATTTGTAATATCTTGATGTTTCTTCGCTTTGCCTCTTGCTGCAATAAGCCTAGTTCGTAATTCATCCAGAGTTATAAGACCACCATTCTTGTAATTAGTAGCTAAGCATACTTCTACAATTTGAACTCCTAGTTCATAGTAAAAATCTCCAATTCCTTAAAATATTTTAAACATATTAAAACATGTTGACTCAGTTTAAAATTAATTCTCGCCCTATTTTTTTTTACACTACATTTAAAATGTGCTCACCCAAAACTGACCAAAATCCTTTGCCAGAGGCCAAAGGATCAACTCCAATTGCAGCACACATTTCTTGAAACTGCCTCCTAAACTGGGCATTTTTCTTAATTTCACTTTTGTGTTTTGTTGCAAACTCCTCTAAATTTTCTCTAAATATCTCTAATTGTTTAGACATTTGTTGAAATTGGTTCTCTTGAATCTCTGAACCTTTTTCTTTATACTTTTCCAACTGTAGTCTTTGCTTTTGGATTGCACCAACACCAGCGTGGCGCCTCATTTTGGTTTAAATATTATATCACGATTCAAGGCTAGAATTTTAAATATTGTACCAGATTATACACTTTGGCGTAATTTTTAATAGGTAAAAACATTAATTAATTTTCGAAAAACACAATCAACAAGAAAAGTAAAAACCAACTCGAAATGACTTTTTTAATTTTTTTTCGTTTTACGCACAGGTTTTACCGTTTATTTTTATTCTCCTTCTTTCGTTTATTTTTCATAAAGCAAAGACCATGGATTTATTTGGTAAAGGCTTTGAGTTATTATTTATTATATCATTGGGTAAAGGCCTGTTTATTGTATTCACTTTTGCTTTGATTAGTGATAATTAGCAGCCTGACGCCTGTGAATTGTGATTTTATTTTGATAGTGCGACGCAGGTGATTGTGATTAGAGATTAGTGATTACGAGAAAGTAAAGTGTGTCCACAGTCGACACTGGACAGCAACTGATTAGTTGGCACTTGGCTCATGGCTGCGTAGTAACGTGATTACGTGTTCTATTTTTTGCGAGTGCAAGTGCGAGTAGCCACGGGCCACGTCCCGCGCGACCTTCCTTACCCCTCAGTCCTCACTCGCAGTCTGAAGTCGCAGCGTGGGCCTGCGCCCTGCCCTGAGTGCCCGCTGCCACTAAACAGGTCAGTGTTGTTTAGTGTTTAGCTAGCGTCGGACGCTCACGTTGTTTTGCAAAAAATGGCAAAGTGGACCGAAGACATTACCTATAAATTTGTGCAGGAGTATTTAAAATATGAATGCCTTTATAATTGTAAAGCCGCTAGCTACAAAAATAAGGGAGCCCGAGATGCGGCACTTTTATGTATAAGTGAAGCTATGAACATACCAGGGTTCGGAAGTAAAGAAGTTTATACTAAAATAAGAAACTTGAAGTCTACATATTCCCAAGAGGTTAAGAAAGTTAAACTGAGTACAAAATCGGGGGCTGGAACAGATGACATAATAATTTATAATCCACGGATAAAATGGTTCAAATTATTAGACGATGCTTTAAAAGCTGTAAAAGTGCAGTGCAGCAACGCAGGGGGCAATATAAAGGTAAGTAAAAAAAAATGTAATTAATAATTATTCCTTAGCTTCGATCGCGGATTCTTGGAAATCTATTGTTATTTTATTCTATTGTTGTCGCGGTCACCGGTGCAGTGGGGGCTAATTGACTACATCAGGGATTCCCAAACAGTGCGCTGCGGCGCGTGGTGCGCCGTCGAAAGGCAAGAGGGGCGCCGTGAGTCGATCCTCCATCATTATCCGAAACCACAAATATTATAAAATAAAATTATAATAATTAATTATTTAAAACATCAGGTAGATGATAAAATATTTGTTTATTACCGTAAACAGAGGTTTACATTCTTATTAATATTCTTAAGTCGGTTTAAATTTTTTATTAAAAATAATAATTTCACTCTTTTTAGTTATTTATATTAATAATATGGTAAACCTTAGGGCTTAGAGTATTTATAACACTTACGACCTCCGTAGCGCAGTGGTGAGCGCGTTGTTAGCTCAACCGGAGGTCGCGGGTTCGAGTCCCACCGACGGAACAAAAAAAAAGTTTATTTTCCTGGGTCATGCATGTATATTAAATATGTGCATCATATATCATATTATATTTTTATTAAAAAATCTTAAATAAATGTATAGAACTAGCGACCCGCCCCGGCGTCGCACGGATATAAAATATATAGCCACTGAAAAAATGAATAGAATCAATAATAGCCTATGATCCTTCACGTGGTCCACTTCTTATCTGTGCCAAATAACATACAAATTTCTCCAGTTCGTGAAATAAGCCCTTTCAAATAATTTCCCCCGTTTTTTCCACATTCTCCCATTAGTCTTAGCGTGATAAAATATAGCGTATAGCCTTTCTCAATAAATGGGCTATCTAACTCTGAAAGAATTTCTCAAATCGGACCAGTAGTTCCTGAGATTAACGCGTTCAAGCTAAAAAATATTTTTAGAGTTTAAATATTTTGTAGTTAATTTACTATTTATTTATATATTTTTTAGTGTTTTACTCTATTTTTTAGTGTTTCAATATTAAGTAGTAAATTTACTAAAAAAAAATTTAAAACAATTTTTTTTTTTGTGTTTCAATATTTTGAAGTAAATTTTTGTGTAGGAACCTAGGTAATTACTATTCTAAACTGAAAAATAACTCAAACATGTTAAATATTTTCGTATGTGAAAATGATTTTGGTATTACGTTTGTATGAGAAATTCCAAGGGCACCCGGCCCCTTAAAATAATAGAGCCATAGCCCTTAATGTGCTGATGCATGCCATGGTGTAATGGTTGTGATGATGATGATGAATTTAATATCCAACTTATTATTTCTATCGACCACTGAAACGGCACAAAAGTAACCTTTTCATGAGTGTAACCTAAAAGTCAATCAATGCGTGCTTCCCGTTATGGCCTACGGGGCGGAAACCTGGGCCTTTTACAGCAAGGCTAGCTCGTAAGTTTTTCGTTGCTCAGCGTGCTATGGAGCGCGCTATACTCGAAGTTTCTTTGGCGGATAAGCTTCGAAATGAAACAATTCGTCAAAGAACTAAAGTCACCGACATAGTGCAGAGAATCAGTACGCTGAAGTGGAACTGGGCTGGTCACGTAGCTCGTACAACAGACGATCGCTGGAGTAAACTTACTCTGGGATGGAGACCAAGGCTGGGAAATCGGGGTGTAGGTCGACCTCCAACTAGGTGGGACGACGATCTCCTGCTACTCGCATCCATGTTGGATGCGAGTAGCAGGAGATCGGTCATCTTTGATCTTGGCGTTCATTGAGAGAGGCCTATGTCCAGCAGTGGATGAATGTAGGCTGATATGATAATGATGAGAATAACTAAAAGTAACTAATGTAGTTTAAAGTAACTAATGTAGATAAAAGTAACTAATGTAGTTTAAAAATCACTTAAAAGGTTACAAAAGTAACCTTCTGGCAACACTGGTGAGAATATACCTACATGATCGCACTCTGGCAAGGGGCTCTCGCACGAGTCTCTGGCCCGAGAATTTGAGTCCTTGTTTTTGGCGCCCCTAAAGATGACGATTTGGCGCCCCTAGAGGGTGGCGACTGGCGCCCGTGTGCATTGCACACATTGCACATATGGTAGCGGGGGTCCTGCTTTCAATCAAATTTCCATTTTCTGTGTTCTCAACATGAATCGTTGCGACATGTACGGGTAGGTACTTTGACTTTTCTCGCCCATGGAGCAACATAGGCTTTTATGATTTTTGCACGTTGTTAGGAAATAATCGGCCAAGTGCGAGTCGGACTCGCGCACGAAGGGTTCCGTACCAATACAGACCAAAAATAGGTTAAAAATTGTGTTTTTTTGTATGGGAGCCCCCCTTACATTTTTATTTTATTTTAATATTATTATTAAATATTAAAGTAGACTTTTTGAAGTGAAAACTTCTTTAGCGGCGTTGAGCACTTTTGTGGGATGGGTAAAAACTGTGAAACTCGCGTCAGATTCTCGTGCTGATCGAAAAACCTTGGAAAAACCGTAAGACGGTTGGAGAATAGTGTTTTGTGTCGAACTCGAACTCGAAATCGAATTGATTGTAAGGGTTTCGATTAATTAAAAAAATCGATTTTTTTTAAATCGATTTTCATAAAAAATGGGTTAAAAATTTAATCGATTGTAATGGTTTCGATTAATTAAAAAAAACATTTTTTAATAATCGATTTTCATAAAAAATGGGTTAAAAAATGCACAACGTTAATAATCAAGTTTTCACTTCTGCCGGCACTGCCGGAGTGCAACCCGTCTTTTTTTTTATTAAATAAGGGGGTAAACGAGCAAACGGGTCATCTGATGGTAAGCAACTACCGTCGCCCATGAACACTCGCAACATCAGAAGAGCTGCAGGTGCGTTGCCGGCCTTTTAAGAGGGAATACGCTCTTTTCTTGAAGGTTTGCAAGTCGTATAGGTCCAGAAATACTGCTGGTGACAGTTCGTTCCAGAGTTTTACAGTGCGCGGCAGAAAGTTACGCGAAAAACGCATTGTGGAAGACTGCCACTCATTAAGGTGATGAGGATGGTATGTTTTTCGCGTGGGACGATGGCGAAAAGTTGCAGGTGGTATGTTTCCGAACAATTCCTCAGAACACTCCTCGTGATACAACCGATAGAGGATGCAGGGTGAAGCTACATCTTGGCGTAATTCCAAGGGGTCTGTTTGAAACACTATGGCAGTCAACAATTCGAGCGCCCCTGCCCAGAGATGAGAACAATATTCCATATGAGGCCGAACCTGCGCCTTATAGAGTTGTAGGTGTTGGGTCCGGACTGAAGTACTGTCTCGCTCTGTTACGAACACCAAGCTTCTTCGAGGCTAATTTGGCCTTACCCTCTAGAACAGGGGCTCCCAAACTGTGCGCCGCGGTGCCCTGGTGCGCCGTGTAAAGGCAAAAGGGGCGCCGTGTGTCGATCCTCCATCATTATCCATAACCACAAATATTATAAAACAAAATTATAATAACATGAATTGTACAAAGCAGGCAGATGACTAAATATTTGTTTATTATTCTTTACCTGCTTAACTTAACTATAATCATTAAAGGTGTTTATTTATGTATATTTTTGTAATAGCTAGGTAAAATAGGGCGCCGTGACAAAATATTGACTTGTAAGTGCGCCGCAGGCTGAAAAAGATTGGGAACCCCTGCTCTAGATGATATCGGAACTGGACTTCGCTCGATATGTTGACGCCAAGTATCTCAATGCTAGGCGAGATGGTTAAAGATGTGCCCTCGAAACGAGGTCTCGACCATTGGTGACTTTTTAGTGGTGAACGCGCAGACTTGTGTCTTGGCGGGCTTGAATTGGACCAAGTTACGTCTACCCCATTCAGAGACCTTCTCCAATGAATTCTCCACCTTAGACACAAGTTTGTTTCGACTCTCAGTGACATTTTGCCGAGAAATATTGGGGGAGCCGGTATATACAGCATCACCTGTACTATCATCCGCATAGCAATGAATGCCGCCGGTCTGCAACATGTCATTGATATGCAGTATGAATAGAGTAGGCGATAGCACACAGTCCTGAAGGACACCAGCATCAACAGACTGAGTTTCCGAGCATTCGCCGTCAACTACGATCTTTATGCTTCTGTCTGCTAAGAAACCAGTGACCCACTTACATAATTTCTCGGGCAGCCCGTATGATGGAAGCTTTGATAGCAGCGCTTTATGCCAAACCCGATCAAAGGCCTTCGCAATGTCCAAACTAACAGCCAATGCCTCTCCCTTCGACTCAATTGCCTGAGCCCAACGATGAGTCAGGTACGCCAAGAGATCACCAGCCGAGCGACCCTTACGGAACCCGTATTGTTTGTCGCTTAGTAATCCCTGGCCGTCCAAGTATCGAAGAAGCTGGCTATATATATATATATATAACAAAAGAATGTGTAAAAAATTCAAGTTCAAAAATTCAATTACCTCTTGCCATTATTGATATATAGTATAGAGCGAAAAAGGCCGAAAAAAATCACGTTTGTTGTGGCTCCCATGGCTCATGAGCCCCCCTTAAATATTAATTTTATTTTGTTTTCAGTATTTGTTGTTAAAGCGGCAACAGATATACACAATCTGTGAAATTTTCAGAAGTCTAGCTATAGCGGTTCTTGAGTTACAGCCTGGAGATAGACAGACGGACAGATAGACGGACAGACGGAAAGACAACGAAGTCTTAGTAATAGCCAATAGGGTCCCGTTTTTACCCTTTTGGTACGGAACCCTAAAAAGGGTAGAGGCCTTCCGAAAATTCTGTAGACTGTATCGACTTACTTCCAACCTGTCTTCCTTCCAACTTGTCAAACCAGAGATAGATTGAATATTGGGAACGGCCGTAAGATCACAGAATACGTATTAGTACCTAAAATGCCAAAAGCATTTTCGACGTTATACTTAAATGTCAATTGGTTTCTACCAGTATTGACATCGTTGTTTCCACCATGGTTTCGTCATAATATCATATGCAGGTTCTAGAGCAGCAAGTGGACGATAACGCCTCCTTGTGGGCGCTGAAGGTCTAAAGGGCGGTGTGGGAATTGGGATCCATGGGCCAGATAAAAAATGGGGCCGTTGTGTAGGGGCTTGGGGGGTGATTTGTAATTTCATTTCATGGATGCATTTTAAATTGAAACAATGGGGGGTGCTCGAGCATAATTTGATCTCAAATAATTGGGCAGTAGACAAAATAAGTTTGGGAACCCCTGTTCTAGAGGAAATGCATTTTCGCCCACCAGAACATGATCTTCGGACAGTAAATTATTTTTCGAAGCATGACTAAGATCGCAAATCGCAATGGGAGAAAATCCCATCCAATACACGCCCGTAACATCAATATATAAGTACTAATTGAAAAACAGTAGATAGTCGTCACTCGTCAATCGTCATAATGTGTGCCTGCACTGCCATGAGAACAATGCTATGGGATTTTTTTTAGTTGAAGTCAACGATGTCAATGGTTGAAGTAATTACTTCCTGCGTTTGGTGGAGCTTTCATCATTCATGGTGACGTGTTTCCCGTCTTTAGCATCTGAGCAGCCAGGGAAATTCCAGGAATATCAGAAGCCTTGTGCAATCCTTTTCCATTCGTCGTGGTTAGGAGTTAAGAGTTAGGACTTAGGTACCTAAAACAAAACAAGTTAATGAACAGATGCCAGTTTCATTGATAGCAATATTATTGAGTTGGTTTACTATAAGTACAATATGATTTTCTTCTTGTGTCGATTTTCAAAATCTCAATTTATTGCTTTACAGCTGCAGAAGCAGGATTCTTGTGAAATACTTGATGAAGTTGAATCTTACACATCCCAGCCCGATCCACTAGCTGAAAAAAATAATCCCGACCCTGACGCTACAGCTGAACTTGAAGATGAAGAAATAAAATCCCCGATTCCTCGTAAAAGGACAGTACGGGACCTCAGTCGATCGGTCAACACAGTAAAGGACGTGGCTGAAACAATCAATGCGCGCGCCATGCCAACAGAAATAGAAACAGAGTTTGATATATTCGGGAAAAGTGTAGCTGCACATCTTAAAAGTTTACCAATCCACAAAGCAATAGAAGGACAGATGTTTATCCAAAATTATCTTTGCAATTTACGTCTGGAAGAAATGGGCCACGGAACATCTAACTACGCATATAGCCCGTCACCAAATTTTAAGTACCAGCCTTCACCATCACCGACTATCACACTGCCACCACGACACTCTCCTTACATCCAACCACAAGAAGACTCTCCTTAAACACAACCACCAGGAGACTCACCGTACAATCAAAAACCACGAGACTCTCTTGACACACAACCACCACGAGACTCTCCTTACACACAAAAACCACGATCGTGGCATCACAAAAAAGTAGAGGCTCGAGACTCTACTTACACACAACCACCAGAAGATCCTCCTAGGCTTATACACACAACCACCACATTCTTCTACAGACTAGGTACACCAGACCTCTACCAACTATGTAGATGCAAACGATGACAATACATTGACTACGTTATCTGAAAACAATGAAACTCAAACTGCAATAATTGTAGTAGAGCTTGTCTAACTTAAAATGACGCGCCCCTCCCTCGTATTCTCAGTACAAAATTGTGTCATTTGTATCAAATAGTGAAGTGGTGGGGCGCGTCATTTCAAATTAGACTAGCTCTCACAGGATGACTTATTTGGCTCAGGCAGTATCGAGTACCTATATTTTATGTTGATTACAATATTATGTTGAATTTTAAAATAAACCTATTTAAAGATTCCTCCTTTCCTTTATGTAATGAATAATGATGTAATCTCACAGTGCGTTGTAAATAGCATCGCATACTTCGGATAGGTATTATCAATTATGTTACAAGTTGTCGATCTTGGTACCCTGAATAAGACGTGTAAATTTTATTCCGTTAGCCAAAAAGTATTTAAAATAGCATAGCTGCAATTTCACTTTTGCGGGCAAACAAATACTTCTCCGACAAAGCGTCTCATAAATCGGACTATGTAATTACTAATTAAGTAATTATGTATCGCAGGGGCTCCCATCTTTTTCAGCCTGCGGCGCACTTACAAGGCAATATTTTGTCACGGCCGCGGGCGCCCTACTCTACCTAGCTATTACAAAAAGATACATAAATAAACACCTGTAATGATTATAGTTACGTTAAGCAAGTTAATAATAATAAACAAATATGTATTTAATCATCTGCCTGCTTTGTATAATTCATATTATATAATTTTATTTTATAATATTTGTGATTATGGATAATGATGGAGGATCGACTCACGGCGCGGCGCCCCTCTTTCCACGGCGCACCAGGGCACCGCGGCGCACAGTTTGGGAACCCCTGATGTATCGCATTTCTGTACGACGCGCGACGGGTACAACTAATAAGTAGGTATAAGTATAACAAGGTAGGTAGGTAATATAAAATATTCCGTTGTATCTTCAGCAGCCAAGTCTTCAAAGAGTTGGTAGCTTGTTCTATGAATGGGTTTTCTACTAATCCATTTTCGAACCCATATTAAATTTCTTGGTCTTGCAAATTTAGCTTCCAAAAGTGTTCCCGCTTCAGACAGCACAGCGTTTAATACTTCTTAATTTGAGTACTTCTTCCAATATAAGCGCACTTCTCGATGTTCGTCCATACTCGCTGGTCGACGGCTACAATTGAATTTACTAAACAGTGCCACTAAACAAGAATTGGACATTATTATTATTGCACTCCACCTTCACTCGCACAGCGCACTAATTAAAGTTAATACATGCCGATAATATGCACAGATAGGAATTAGGATAGGACTAGTAGACGATAATCACTGATGCAAAGTGACCGGTACCAGCATTAAAGGAGGTGATAATGGAATATGGATGTAGAGGTAAGTAAGACGCAGAGGATCATACTGAACGAAACCAGAAATAAGATTTAATAAATTTATTCATAACGCTAAGCCCGTTATTAATTCAATTTTATTGTCATACAGCATCCTCAAGGGCGTCGCCAAGGGGGGACAGGAGAGGCAGCTGCCCTCCCCCCCAAAATTCTAAAAAAGTTGCCAAATATAATGCAACCAAAGTCCTAAGTCTTTGAGTTGATTTGCTTGAAGTTCAAGCCTTGAACAATCATTCCCGTACGTCGAAACTCGAATGAATTCACCGATTCCACTCTAATTCATAGTGAATGAGAAAAGTATGAATTGTAGTAGATAAAGTCAACTTGCCCACTGCTGCTACTTTCACAGCGAACTCACTGTGTACGCATAATTATTGTTATCACGTTTTATTACACCGTCCCTATATAAACGTGGACCGTGGTTCTACATAGCCAATCAAATCGATAATAATACGTATTTATTATTATGAAATAATAATATGAATTATGAAATAAATAAAAAAATTAAATAATGCGCCATCCCTGGTGGGGATCGAACCCACGACCTTTGGATTAGAAGTCCAACGCGCTATCCTCTGCGCCACAGGGACTGTTATTAGGACCGCCAAAATTATTAATCAGTCTCTGATAACTATAACTACATTGTATAATTTGGTAGAAATAATAGTAATCAAGTATTACGTCACAAATATATTATATTGTGACGTAATAGGAAAGCACTGCGCGAACACAACGCCTATAATTTACGTACCCTTAAATTATAAACTTATGGATTTGAACCTTATCGTTAATGTGATAAGGTTAAAAGTCAAAAGATAAAACCATTTAGTTTTGACGGCAGACTTGTTGAAAAAGTGAGGAATAGATTATTCCCAAGTACCAACTACCACGAGTACCAATAATTCTACCGTATACCTGCCAGGCTGCCACCTTGCTGCCACCTCTACCACCAACCACCCCATATTATTTAGTTTTAACCCGACTCCGGCATTAGTTTTATGCTTCACGAGCTAGAACCTAGTAAAGAAAGATAATTGTCAATTGTTGACAAATGACAATTTATCAAATTTGTGCAATTTGACATTTGTGCCAAAAATATTCAAAACAAAATATATTATTATTATTATCACAGAGGAAAATAATACACGGGGAAATTGTTATTAATTAATCAAAACAGTTTCAAAACAAACAAAATTAAAAAATACAAAAGTGCTAATTTTATAATTATACAATATCTTTGTAGCATGGTCATTTAAACAATTTTTAACCGATAATTTGTGTATACTAGTAAAATCGTGAATATGGAAAGCGATAACACTGATGAAAGGTTAAAACTAAAAGCTTCCTGTAGTACAGAGGAATTTCAAGCATTTATAACTAATTTATTTGAAAAGAATGGTGTTTTAAATGACCTAAGAGCTTATTTACGTGGACATGTATTTACATTTCTACAAAGTGTGCAAAGCGGTAACTTTGATAACCATAATTATTATTAATACCTGTTACATAAACCATAAGGCTATAGTTTATGATAATGCAAGAGCAGTCATAGTAGTATCATACTGCATAAGAGCTCCTAATCGGCAAGGCTATCAAGGCTAAAGTAGCGCATTATCGGATTTTCTAGACTTATTTAATACTAGCTGTTTCCCGCGACTTCGTCCGCGTTATCATAGTATACCTATATAGACTTTCATTTAAACTGTCAACCCCTATTTCACCCCCTTGGGGGTAATATTTTCAAAAACGCTTAAACACGTATCCAATCATTTTTAATCAGTAGCCCAAACATAAAATTTCATGCTTCTAACTCAAGAAATAACGGACTTCCATTGAAACTTTCAACCCCAATTTCACCCCCTAGGGGTGAAGAATTTCCAAAAACGCTTAAATACGTATCCATTCATTTTTAATCAGTCACCCAAAGATAAAGTTTCATGTTCCTAACTTAAGAAATGACGGACTTTCATTCAGACTTTCAAGCCCTATTTCACCTCCTTCGGGGTAAAATTTTCAAAATTCCTTCCTTAGTGGGTGTCTACTTGATAAAACAAACCTACTCACCAAATTTCATGGCTGTAACTTTAACAGTTTTTGCTCAGCGATGATGAATCAGTCAGTCAGTCAGGACATGTAATTTTATAAGTATAGATTTAAAATAATGCTTTAGATTTTTGTGTTTTTGCGGCATACTTAGATGCCCCCTGGCTGCAGATTAGTTATATGTACCCAGTACCCCTGGTGATTTTGTTATAAATTATAATGTTATATCATGTAAAGTTTTTATTGTTGAACACATATAAATTATTGCACAATTACTTTTCAGGAGATATTCCAGAAACCAAAAAACATTTTACACAAAGATTGCAATTTAAATTTCAAGCAATAAATGCTGTAATAGCAGAATATCTTATGAAACAAGTATGTGTACATTTTGAAACTAATATTTAATTTAATATTTATAATGGAGTAACCTTGTAAGCACTTGCTTATTTTCAGAATTTTGGATACAGTCTGTCTGTCTTTATCTCAGAAATACCTTTAGCTAACATGGCATTTGATTTTGCCCATAATTTGTATAAAAATTCTATGAATGACGATAATCTACAGTTTTCCACTGATGACATTTTTCAAATCGTCAATTATTTAGGTAAGTAGTCTTACATGTAAAGGAATTTTCCCTCCCTAATTATTTGTTTCTATGTCTTTTGGCTTATGTTCTTGTCTGTCTACTCCTTATTCTCAAGATCATACATTTAAACCATTGCAGGGTTGCATAGTGACCAGGTGCGGATGTTAAAAATATTGGAGGATTACCAAAACCATGATGAGCCCCTTTTGATGTGCATTCTCAAGAACCTAACAAGCAATCTAGTTAACAATGTAGATGAAGGTATGAATCTTTTATTGTATGTGTTTTATAAACTTTTTGATACAAGTCATGGTAATATATTTTCTTTATAATTCATATGACTTTTTTGTCAACTGGCCCCAGGCGGCCACCGGCGCCCGCATAACAATTGAATATCTATTGTGTCTCGATTTCCTGCGATCGAGGTATTACAAGCTCTCATTTTTTTTTTTAATGCAGATAGTCTCAACATTGACTCAAATAACAAGAAAAATAAGTGCAAACATTATTTATGTTGTGAGCTGTGTCAGAACTATTTATCTCATATAAAAGAAAAGTATAAAAAGAGGAAAAGAAATATGGCTGAGGTAATTACTTTTTATTAAGTACCATAGTAGTTTATTATCATAGTCTGTATTATACTATATAATTGTTTTATGAGTTTAGACTTTAGGCTATTTATTATGAACCTTTTGAAGTTTCAGAAAGAACTAAAATTACCTTGTAATAATTCTAACGAAAAAGCTATGGACACTAAAATAAAAATGATTGAGGAAAGGCTTATAGAAGAGGTTTACATTCACTTTTAACTTTGTTGTTTTGATTTAAGTTGATATAATATTATGTACCATAAATTGATTCCTATGCAGTTGATAGACCAATGTTATTTGGTCGAATATGTCAATTCAATGTTAATTGTGACCTGTCGGCTGGGTTTGATGTAACGCAACCAAAACTATGTAGGTCCTCGATCTGCATAGAAATCAACTTCTCTGATAGTACATTACTTTATTATTTATTACTTTAAAAACTTTATTTTCTAGACTTACCGCAGTAAAACAATATATTGAGTGGTTTACAATTATTGCTTCAAAACTATAAGTAACTAACAAAATTCTATATTTTTCAGATGTTTGAACAACTGAAAAATGTCTATGAAGGGGAAATAGAAATATTGAGAGAGGGGGATGAGAAGAAAGTAAAACGTTCGATCGCAAATCACGCGTCACTGATGCAGAAACATAGACTTGAGGTAGGCAAGGAAGAAGTTTCTGTTTAACTAACAGAATTATTATTGCCATCGAAGAAATTGATTCCTATGTAGTTGACAGACCAACGCGATTTGGTCGGTCGGCGGAGTTTTACGTAATGGGGGTGACAGACATGCGAGTACGTACCGGACTTATGGCTCGACGATCTTAATCGCCTGTGTGTCAGCAAAAAGCCGCGAGCCGCGAGCCTGGGGGCATGGTGTGAGCAATTGTCGTGTGTCACCGACGCGAGCCGGGTAAGTTCGCGAACTTAAAACCCGCGTACTTACTTTAAGTTCGCACGTCTATCAGGCCTTTTAATCGCCTATGTGTCAGCAAAGAGCCGCGAGCCGCGAGCCTGGGGGCATGGTTTTAAGTTCGCGAACTTACTCGGCTCGCGTCGGTGATACACGAGAATCGCTCACACTGGATTACCATGCCCCCAGGCTCGCGGCTCTTTGCTGACAGGTGATTAAGATCGTCGAGCCATAAGTCCGCGTACTTACTCGCATGTCTGCCACCCCCATAACGCGATCAAACTACGTAGGTCCCATCTGTCTAGGAATCAACTTTTCTGATAGTACATAATATACTCCAATGCTCCTATTTTAACATAACTTAAATCTCATTCGATCAAACGAAAGAAAAACGGAACTAAAACAGAAACGAACTGGATCAAACAAGAAACAAAGCTTCATTGGTGTTATATATGTATTGGTGTTGCATTAAAATAACCTCGACGACCTCTGTGGCTCAATTGGTTGAGTGTGTGGCAGCTCAAGCCGGGGTCCCGGGTTCGAATCCCGCCGACGGAACAAAAAGTTTTCAATGTTCCCGGGTCTGGATGTGTATTAAATATGTGTATCATGTATGATATAATAAAAATCTTAAATATATGTATAGTATGAAAGTATTAAATATATTTCCGTTGTATGGTACCTGTAACACAAGTCCTTCAGGTACTTAGCACGGGGCCAGACTGACGTGTTGTGAAGCGTCCATAGATATTATAGATATTATTATTATTAAAATAAAATAATTGGGATGCCAGGTTTTGATGAAAGATTGTAATTGGCATGATCTATTTGCAGTCTTGACCTTTGTATTTTTAATTAATAAGGAACTTCGTTCCAATAAGGCATTAATTCCCAGCGATCCCAAATTTTTCTGTCGACAGCTAGAGAAAGAGATGGAAAGTCGAAGGATAGTAATGGAAGCGGAGTTCCGAAAGAGGAAAGAGTTTGTTGAAGGACTGGCCGCCACGCTTAAAGACGCAAATGAGAAACTGAAAGACGCCCGACACAAGATGAAGAAAGACGCTGCCGACTTGACTAACAAGGTACCAAGGTTATAAGAAAAGCCTCATTTGGTATCTGAACGTTAATGAGTTATGTGGTATTTTATCACAGCAATTTTTTCTAGAAATATTTGCTTAGGAGCTAAAATATGTTGTAAGGGATTGTTCAACAATTACGTGGCCGTTCTTTTAACCCCGCCCCCCCATGTGATCACAGCATAATCGCGTAAGGTATGGACGATTATATTTAAATTACCACGCGTACTACAAAATATTTTTTCTTTTACTAAATCACTGCTTAACGTGTTTATTATTATTATTTAAATAAAATATCCATAGTTTTATACTATCCGTACTAATAATTATTATTAATGTCTGTCTCTCTGTCTGTCTGGCGCAACGTAGTTGCGGACATCAACTAGTAGTATTTATATTTAAATTATATTAATTAAAATAAAACTATATTTTTATTATTTATTGAGATCAGATTACTTTACTTATACATATATTTAAAAAAGAACAACAACACGTTTCGCCAGACAGACAGATAATATTAGTACGGATAGTATGGAACTATGGATATTTTATAAGTAATATAATGACAAGCACGTTATGCAGTGATTTAGTTCAATTTATTCAAATATAATCTTCCATACCAATGGATCATTAATCAATCAAGAACAAATCAAGAAAAATGAATAGCATATTAGCCACGACACGAATTTCGCGTTATGGCCTTTTTGTGATTGCCAGAACGCGTCGTGGCCGTTTTCATTAGAGCCACGACGCGAAATTCGCGTCGTAGCTGTTTCACTGTGACCACAACGCGTTGTTCGGCCTTTGAGCGTAACATATACAACCCCCCTTTCCGGTGATCACGTAATTGTTGAATGATCCCTAAGTGGTTTATTATAATTATTTTTAAAATTACGCCTAAATTCACTTTCAGGAAAACAGCCTCAAATCTCAACTTCAAAAAGCAGAAGAAACACTCAAAATAAAAGGAGAAGAAATGCAGAAACAAATATCGCATGAACTAAAGCTTTTAGATGAACAACAACAACATTTAAAGAAAGAAAGAAATGCCATAGACAACGAAAGACAGGAACTAGAAAATCTTAAGAAACTCAGCGAAACTAATTTGAAATTACTTACGACTTTAAACATGAATGAGAGATCTAATTTAGTTCAGCAATATGATGCTTTGAAGAATGAATTAGACTCATTGAAAAAGTACATTGCATTGTCTAATGAAAATAAAGCAAATCAGGATACGCTCTTTAAAATAAACAATGAAACGATTAATGATAATGATGCCAGAGTAAAGGTAAACCATGTTGTCAATGATTTGAAGAAACTGAAAAATGTTAACTTTAGTCAGGTAGGTTGAGAAACGAATTGTAGAGTTTTATTTAGAAAAACATAAAAAACTATCCTAAAAGATACTATGATTTATTTTTCAGACTGTTTCAATGTATCACAAATGGTGTCAGGATGTGACTAGCTACAGTAGATGTGATGGAACCTGCTCAGACACACTAAAGCGATTGAGAGAAGAACACGAAAAACTCCAGGAGTTCTCTAAACAGGTATGAAAACCCGCGTGTAGATTCTGCCCTGAAATAAATTTTTATAGAGAAACTAGCTGTCCCGGCAAACGTTTCTTTGCCATATTATATAAAGTATATCGCCCGTATTATTTTATTGAATTAGTGACTAAAGTATTTAAAAAAAAACAGCTACTTACCACGGGGCCAGACTGACGTGGTGTGAAGCGTCCATAGATATTTAAAAAAAGTATGTCTCCATGGCAACGTCCATCGCTATCCCGTGACCCGCGTCGCATAAACAACATGGTCGCTCTTTATAGACAAATAATTTGCAATAAAATAAAATCGCGACTATAATTAAAGATCTTAGCTATCCTATCTCTGAAGTTGCAAAAAGCACACATTTAAAAAAAGAAACATTAAAATCGGTTAAGTAGTTTAGGAATCTATCGCGGACAAACATTGTGACAGGAGATTTATATAATAATAATAATATCTATGGACGCTTCACACCACGTCAGTCTGGCCCCGTGGTAAGTACCTGAAGGACTTGTGTTACAGGTACCAGACAACGGAAATATATTTAATACTTTTATACTATACATATATTTAATATTTTTATTATATGATACACATATTTAATATACATCCATGACCCAGGAACTTTATAAACTTTTTGTTCCGTCTGCGGGACTCGAACCCGCGACCTCCGGCTTGAGCTACCAACGCGCTCACCACTGCGCCACGGAGGTCGTCAATATATATAATATATTATTTTGACGTTATATATATTGACGACCTCCGTGGTATATATATAACCAACCTCTTTATTAAATGGCAATGATTTAGTTGCTTGTTTGAATGCTATGCCTGAATATCCTATCTATCAGTATGTATTATTTTGCTTTATGATCCTATCATTTGGCATAAATATTGGTTATTACCTTCATATTTTTTTACAGCAAAGCTCACACATTGATCTACTGTCGCTCAGCCTGCGTCAGATAAATCAGACGGCGAGCACCGCATCCACGAACTCTGTGCCGCTACAAACGTAAGGCTCTATAATAACTATAAAATAGTTACAGTTGCGGAGCATGTAGAAATGCTGAGACATCCTTCATCGCTATTTGCCATTTCACTCGAGCACGTGCTTTTATCGCTGCAGGAACTAATTAGATAGTAATAATTATATTCGTTATATACGAGACTAGTTTTGCCATTAGCCAAAAATCGATGCACGAATGTAAAGCCATATATTAGGTCCATCAAATTAAAATATTAAGTCCTTTCTTTTGAGAATTTTCGCAGAGGAAATTGTTGTTCGTCTTATCAAAATTAAGCTACTCACGAAAAAATAGCTTGATAGTAATTAAAAAAAAATCATTCTAGGGAACCTGTACTATTATAGCTAATCTAACAATATACCTATTTTATCATTTTAGGCCGGCAATTAATATAGAAAGCCAAGATGGAACGTTAAAAAATAGCAGTCCAAAAACATTAAGGGAAACTAGAGATCTATTGAAAAAGTAAGCATGAGTCACTCATGACCTATCATAAATTAAATAATTTTAAAAGTTTTTTTCCTATAAGTAATCGTTATTTAACAATCTTTGATTTTTCATTTGCAGAAAACACAAAGAATTGATAAGCGAAAAAGCGAAAAGAGATACAAGTTCAAATAAAATGATTAGAGAAGCGAAATTACGTTTAAAGAAACTTGAAATCGAGGCAGAAGCGGTCGAGAAGTCTTATTTGAAATTTAGACAAAGAAGAGCTCAAGAAAATCGACTGCTTTTTAATCAAGAAAATTATGTAGTTACATCTAAAATGGGTAAGGATTTATTTCAGGTATCAAAATGTATTAAACTTATGTAATCTTTGGTTTTTTGTGTTCGGTTTTATTAAAACAATGTTATTTTGTATTTAGATACCAAAGATACCAAAGAGACCAAACATGTCCAAAAAGAAAAGCAAAGATATCCTGAAGAAAACAAGATTGATTGTAATCATTCATATGAAAAAATACATCAACAAACTAATTTGGATTTTGATAAATACTTACGTAAATACCACGATGAGGACAAACGTACGGCATTAAACACGAGATTAAATAAAGTTGATGAACTTAAGTACAAAAGAAACATTATGGAAGATAAAGAGCGAAGAGGAGAATCGCATAGCTTGAACTATTTGGAGACCCCACTAATGGAATTTAGAAAATTGTACCAGTCTAGTACTAACAGAAGTGCACGTGAAAAACAAAATAAAATAGACTCATATTGTGTTCAAAACGTAGAACTAGATCTTTCTAACACTACGCCGAAACAGAACAACAGTAGAGAAGCAGAAGATACGCTTGATAAATGTCTTGTTGTCGAACCAAATACACTAACTGAGATTGAAGTTTCTGGTGAAGAACAAACTACTGAATTGAAAGTACTTAACCCTACGAAAGTATCTGAATACGACGCAAACAGCTCAGCAGTTATAGAAAACGCTATTAAAAGTTTTAGTGACAACGTTATTGAGGAGTCTAAAGAAGATTCAATTATTGTAAGTACGAAAATATCTTCAAGTAATAATGTTGGAATGAAAGTTGATACGAAAGAACCCATTTTAAATGAAAAGATAGTTGAAATAACTAGGGACCTGGAAGAGGTAATAATCAGTGGAGAATCTAATAAAATTTTAAATGAGTCTGATTTTATAAATCTTGACTTAGTTGAAGAGCCTCAAAATGAAAGTACTAGAGATAATGTGGATTTAAATGGATTTTTAAAAGAAAGTAGTACAAACATTAAAAATGAAGATTACGTAGCATCTGACACTTCGAAAGATCTGAGTGACCTTTCAGTAAACAAATCAGTAAAATCACCAGAATATGTTCAAAAGCACGATGCAAATGCTGAAACTGAAAATATTGATGACGCAAATCCCGTAACTGAAGTTGATAACCAAATAAATATACCCCCTTTACAAGAGGCACATATTGATATAAATGAAAATCGAAGCAATTCCATTTCTGTAAAAGATAATATAAACACAAATAAAACAGAAGAAAGCAATTCTGTTTCTCCGAAAGAAACCCGAGACGTGAATAATTCGATGGAACTAAATAAAGAAAAGTCAGAGGAAATAGAAAAGCACTCAGGTGAATATGAAGACGACTTTTCCATTCCCGATATTGATAACAGTTTATCAGAAAACAATACTAATTCTCCTATATCCATACTAAAATCATCTGAAGAAGAGAACTTTTGGGAATGAGTAAAAATAAAATTCACAACTTGTCATAATTTATTTTCACGCGAATTAAAATATATAAAACATTCTATTTATATACATTAATTTGTTATCAATATAAAAGTACAAACTTGAACATAATACGCTAGTGTCCCTTCCCATTTAACAACGACACAAAACACAAAATAAAATTTATTATTATGTGAACAGTAAATGCTTATGCGGAAACTTTATTGTCAACGTCTGAACAAAGAGATTGATCAGAGGAAAAACTAAACGAAACACTTGACTTACTATTTGACAAACAATATTATTATTAATAGTAATGAGATTTATTTAGAAATGTCAAATACTTATTCAGATATAATGAATCGATAAAATTTTATGAAATCGATAATATTTCATGTAATATGCAAAATAAAGTATCCTAGTAGTAAGACCTGGTTAATAAACGTTAATCTAAAACTTAAAAATAAAATAATAGACAATATTTTTTCGAAATAAGGCAGTAATAACATGAAAATGATAAATAGTAATTGTATCTAAGATATTACACTGAAACAAAAGATGAGAACAGTCGTGTAAAATACAAGGTTAAGGTGGTTCGTTTTTCACACAAAAATAAAATCGGCATTCACAAGCTAAATATTAGTAGATATGCCTCGATATTTGCGTAGGTAATTAGTAACTACTTTGGGATACTTATTTTATATATATATATATAAAATTTCATATTTATAATGTCAGAGATATTATATTAGACGATGAAAAATCTTATATATAAATTACGCATGTCATGTTCATCAATATCGAGGCATATATACTAATATTTAGTTTGTGAATGCCGATTTTATTTTTGTATGAAAAACTAACCACCTTAAGATAACAATTTTATAGCAATTATATTATTATGACTACAAAGTTTTATGTAAAGCATTGTGCAAACAAATTATAAATTCTAAAGCTAAAATAGACACCTAGTATCAAAATAATGTTATATTTTGTGAGAATTTTTTCTTTGCATTATTGTTAGAATTATGTGAAAAAAACATGTTTGAGATTGAAGACAAATCTATTAAAATAGATGTAAACATTTAGCTGCTTGCATTCCTGTAATAATGTTAATATTAAAAATAAAATTTACTTTTTTTACTATTGTTTATGTTTTTCTAATATCAACCACGGCTGTTGTTTTGTCATTTAAAATAATGATGAGAGAATTTACAAGAAGCACGTTAGATTCACATATTATTATGTTAACAATTATAATTATTATGCCAATATTAAAATCACAGTTTGACTAACTCATTTATGTTTATAAAAATATGCCTTTATCTCGCCTCGGAGATTAAAAGGTAGCTTGTAAATCAATAGCCGCGTACTGACCAAGCGAGCAGCCTCTCTGCCTCGCCCGAGCGTGCCGCGGCCGAGCCAAATGTTGTCGGTTTTTGGTCGATGCTCAAAGGCGCCTCGGTACGTTTGCCGCGAACTAACACGTACTGACCGACCGAGCAAATGCGCGCGAGGCTGCCGCGGCGAGGCGGCTCGCTTGGTCAGTACGCGGCTATAGTTTGGCCTCACACGACAAGTTTTCATCAGTTAAAATCCAAAACTGACATTGTGTTCTACGTGTTTGGTCGCTAGTGCTGACTTTGGCGAGTTGGGTCCTGTAATACGTAGCCAGTTCGACACCTGTAAACAAAAATCTATTTTAATCCTACTGATAATTAAAATAAGAATGTTTGGAATATGATATGGACAAAGTTTTACTAGCAAAATGTTAAGTTATGCGTCTTTTACGCAAGCTCCTCTAGGCACGAAGGGGAAGAAGAATTTTCCTTGTTCAATAATTGTACACAGCGGTGTTACTATAATGAAAACAATATTATATTAAATATGATAAATGATAATCTAATATATATAAATCTCCTGCCACGATGTTTGTCCGCGATGGATTCCTAAACTACTTAACCGATTTTAATGTTTTTTTTTTAATTAAAATGTGTGGTCCTTCCCAACTTGAGAGATAGGATAGCTTAGATCTTTAATTATAGTCGCAATTTTATTTTATTGCAAAAAATTATTACAACCTGAGACTGACGGCGACCATTGTTTGTGCGACGGGATAGCGATCGACGTTGCCATGGTAACATTATAACATACATATCATTTAGTCAGTTCAATAAAATAATATGGCAAATACATAATATATTATGGCAAAGCAACGTTTGCCGGGACAGCTAGTCTATATATATAAAACTCAAAGGTGACTATTTGCTGGTGGTGATTGCGTGATCTATCAACGCACAGCCCAAACCACTGGACGGATCGGGCTGAAATTTTGCATGCAGGTAGATGGTATGACGTAGGCATCGCTAAGAAAGGATTTTGATAAATTCCAGCCCCAAGGGGTTAAAATAGGGGATGAAAGTTTGCATATAATAATAATTCTTAACGCGAGCGAAGCCGCGGGCAAAAGCTCGTATGACACAAGCTACAAGGAGACACTGTGCGACATGGTGCAACAGCGTAAAGACGCTGTGGTATACTGTGTGTAATTCGGTTTCGACGACGCAACTCACCGCAATGCAGCAAATCGGTCTCGTCAATCCATACTAATATTATAAATGCGAAAGTGTGTCTGTCTGTTACCTCTTCACGCCAAAACCGCTGAACCGCTTTTGCTGAAATTTGGTATGGAGACACTTTCAGAATCCCTGGAAGAGACTTAGGATACTTTTTTCCCCGAAAAAAAGTACCGTTCCCACGCGATAAACGACTTTTGGCGCAACGGAGTTGCGGGCGTTATCTAGTCTTACATAAACTAATCATACCTGTAAGGGCAGATCTCTCGAATTATCTTCCCTCGCCTCCCTGGTAGGTGTACTACATCTAAGGGCCCGCAGTCGTAGGCGGCCGCGCGGGCTGTGCGGGCTCATGCTCACACTGGGGCTATGTGGACTGAGCAGGTTGCTGACGGGGCTTTGCCAGACACTGTCGTCCGCACCCCATCTTACACTGCACCTGCTATCCTCCGTGTTCTTGGCTGGTTGCCAGCTAAAATAGCATACTTGTATGTCAGTTAATGAGTATATTGAAGAAAATAGGATAGTGCGATGGACAATTTTCGGCGCATAAAATGCCTGCCTTTTTGTTACCTTGACGTTAAAACCATTGAACCAATTTTAATAAAACTTAGTGAGAGGATTTCTCAAATAATAGTAGAGAGTATGTAATATGTATATAGTGTAAATGCAAGCAAAGATAAAAAAATTGGCGCCATGAAGTTGTGGACGATATCTAATGACTAGACTAGATGCTAGTCAATTACAGTACTCCCAAATTAATAATGCGCATGCAAATCATCGCAAATTGTCGTAATCACGGAAACACCCGAATCTATGAAACGTGAGAACCCCAAATAATGCCTTTTTTTTGCACCTTGTGCGAAAGAAATAGAAGTAAATATCATATTAAGGGCGAAGCCAATCGAACGTAATTTTGTGAGTCGTGAGCCGCAGAATTTCTGCCGGGTAGATTTTTTTTCATACAAATGACAACTCATTTTGAGTCGCCGTGTGAATCAAACATGACTTTTGTATGAAACTGAATGCAGCAGAATTATTCTGCCCGGCAGAAATTCTGCGGCTCACAACTTACGCTCGTTTGACTTCGCCCTGTCTCTATTTTTGGCACATGCGCCATAAAATCTTTTATTGCGCATGTCTAAATCATGGCATGAGTCAAAAGGTTTTCTTCCGACGCTCGGCAAAAACGATCGTTGCCGAAAAATAACGAAATTTTCTATGCGCATTATAACTTTGGGAGCACTGTATAAAATATATGTTTATTCCTTACCTTTCTCTCTCTTCGTCCGTGTACAGCGTCACAGTGTGCTTCCAGCGAAAAACATTTGGATACGCCTCCGAAGTTAAAGGTACATCCTTCACTGCTTCATACACAAGTCGATCTATTTTGGTCGGTTCTTCACTGAAATTTTACAAAAATATTTTGTTAATGTTGAACTTTATTATTTTTTAATTGAAACTGAGAAGCAACTTGCAAAGTTTAAATATTTTTATGAGTGAGGGGGATTTAATGTATAAAAGCACTAATAACTAATTCGTTATCAATTTGGCAGATAGTACTTTCTTATAGCCTATAGGGCAGTGGTTCCCAACCTTTTTAGAGCTGTTACCCCTATGGCCTGTTAGAGAAACTGGTTTTAACACCCCAAAATTAAAAACAGTATTGGTACATTCGCAAGTTTTTTAATATAATTAGGTTCAGATTGATCTATTACTGTGGGTTCAGACTTCACTTACACTTAACGCGCATCTCATATCATGCTCCACGTTCAGACGGTTTCTTCCTTTTTAGGGTTCCGTAGTCAAAAAGGATCCCTTATAGTTTCGGTCTGTCCGTCTGTCTGTCTGTCTGTCTGTCCGCGGTTTTACTCAGAGACTATAGGACCAACAAACCTGTAATTTGGCATGAATACACATATGATGGCAACAAAATGGTACGTGAAATCGTAAAAAAATATTTTTTTTATGGTACCTCCCCTACAAATCAAGCGGGGATGAATATTTGTTTTCGCGCCCACCCCATCGTGTGGGGTGTCGTTAATTAGGTTTTTTAAAAATATTGCGAGTATTCATAGATCATTTTCCGATTTAGGGATCCGTTTGTGAAATATTAAGTTTTAAAGTGGAAAAAATCGTTAGAGTCCAGTGTCCTCCCCTTCTACCAGCTAAACGGTTGGTTCTGGAAATGTGAAAAAATTCACGGGAGTAGGAAATATGCTGAATTTAAAAGGAAAACTATCACGACTAAGAAGACTTCATAAGTTATTGAGTAATAGTCGATAACTAAAAAAAATGTATTCGGTGAAGTATAAAGGAACTTTTCGTTCAAATTCCTTTGAAAGTAGGTAATTACTGAGCTGATGATGTTGTTAGTAGTGTAAAACACGCTATAAATGTACGTTCATTGACCATTAAAAAATTGTCAAAAACTAGCGGTACTACGGAACCCTATATTTCGCGTGGCCCGACACGCACTTGGCCGGTTTTTTTATATTTTCTATAATTCCGACCGCAACGCGACGCATGGATGCATTTCTAAATTTAAATGGATTTGACAGATTTCATTGCGTGGGACGCCTTGCAAATCTGTTAAAATCCATATAGAAATGCACCTACGCGTCGCGTTGTGGTCTGAATTGACCCTAAAGGAATGTCGGATCTTTGCCGCGAGCGACCTAGTCGTGTGCGTATAAGACAAAAAAACGAGGAATACGGCTTTTGCTGAACCAAAGATTTCCTTTGGTAGGATTGATCTTTATATCCCTAAGATGGGTTTACGATATAATATAATAATATAATATAATATCTATGGACGCTTCACACCACGTCAGTCTGGCCCCGTGCTAAGTACCTAAAGGACTTGTGTTACAGGTACCAGACAACGGAAATATATTTAATACTTTTATACTATACATATATTTAAGATTTTTATTATATCATACACATATTTAATACACATCCAGACCTGGGAACATTGAAAAACTTTTTGTTCCGTCGGCGGGATTCGAACCCGCGACCCCCGGGCTTGAGCGTCCAACGCGCTTACCACTGAGCCACAGAGGTCGTCAACGATGTTGGTGGCACAACAGTGCCACCTGAATATTTCATGCAGGTGGGGGAGGGGGGGTTTTTAGCTTTAACAAGGTATGAGGTCAATAACTGCGTGGGATTTAGGTATATAGGCGAGTTTGGTATAATTTTCGATTGAATCGAATGTTTAAATGCCAGTTTTTGAATAATATTTAGATAAAAATAGTAAAAATAAAATAAAAAATTTAGAATATATGATTTTCAACCAACGAAAATGCTGTTGACAGGGCTTAATTAATACATGGAGGCTGATAGCCGCATTATTCTGCATGCCAAAGACATGGTGATGAATGAAGCAATAAACATATTAATATTACTAGAGGTGCCGCGCGGCTTCGTCCGCGTAAATCTGAAATTTCACGGAAACCGTATATTTTTCACAAATTAATAACCCATATCTCACGTAGTGGATATATTCGTGTCAAATAACATAAAAATTGCTCCAGTAGCCTGTGAGATATTAGCCCTTTCAAATAATTTTCCCCGTTTTTTTTATATTCCTCTGTATCTTTGCTCTTATTGGTCTTAGCGTGATAAAATATAGCTTATAGCCTTTCTCGATAAATAGGCTATCAAACACTGAAAGATTTTTTCAAATCGGATCAGTAGTTCTTGAGATTAGCGCGTTCAAACAAACAACCTAACAAACAAACTCTTCAGCTTTATTTTCACATATTCCTCTGTATCTTTGCTCCTATTTGTCTTAGCGTGATAAATATAGGCTATAGCCTTTTTCGGTAAATAGGCTTTTGGAGTCCGTTAGAATGGTAGGCGGATATTTCTAAATGAAAATTCCATAATACATTAGACTCCACTTTAATATAATATTTACAAAATGCGTGTTCGCAAAATTAACATAGCTATAATCTAGCTGAATTCATAATCATTTTTTCTATCTAAATTTTTACATTCATCAGTCAACCCAATTGTCTTTTTTTGTCATCTTTTTTCTCTCCAGCCTTAAAATCGACAGAGACGCCACAGGCTATCAAACACTGAAAGATTCTTTTAAATCGGATGAGTAGCTCCTGAAATTAGCGCGTTCAAAAAAACAAACTCTTCAGCTTTATAATATTACTAAACGTTCCGTGCTGCTTCGCCCGCGTAAATTAGATATTTCACAGACAAATTAGTCCACAAAAAATAGCCTATGATTCTTCACGTTCCTACTTTTTATCTGTGCCAAATAACAGGAAGATTGCTGAAAAAATCGTGAAATAAGCTCTTTCAAATAATTTCCTCCGTTTTTTCACATTTTCCTCTATTTCTTCGCTTATATTAGTCTTAGCGTAATAAAATTTAGCCTATAGCCTTTCTTAATAAATGGGCTATCTAACACTGAAAGAATTTTTTAAATCGGACCAGTAATTACTGACTCATACTAAGATTAGCGCGTTTAAATAATGCTTCTTCTTCTTCTTCTTTTTACGTTGTTTAACATCTTTATCATACAAATATGAGTCCTAAAATGAATTTAGCATTCTTAAGTCAACCGAATATGGTACCGAACTTGGAATAGTACCATACTTAATGCCTCTATACAGATTGAGACTCTATTTTCCTCCAGAGCAGAAGCTGCTAAAATTAAAAAAAAACTAACATCAAAAATCGCGGTGGCTCTACATCTTAAATCCATCCTTGGACCATAAGGACCAATCGTACCAAAGGAAATCTGTGGTTCATTAATAGCCGTATAATTCACCGTACACACGCAACTAACCGCGACCGACAAAAATTCAAATAAATGCCACTTTATGACATAGGCCACAAGCTATCCACTAAAGGTTACATTTTACTCTACCCGACTAACTTTAACGCCACAAGCGGCGGCGGCATGAGTCGCACACACATGCCAATAGAAAATGATAAGATTCTACGTCATAAATGATAAAGTGGCATTTTATTTGATGTTTTGTCGGTCGCGGCTAGCCGCGTAAAAGATAGGAAAGTCACTTTACGACGTCTGACCTTCTGCTTCTCACATCCAACATGTTTATAAAACGTATTTACCCGTAAATAAAGGGTTCTGCTAGGGCCTGATCGCTGGCGTCCGACATCCGGTCGTCCGGCGCGTCGTCCTCGTCCGCCGTCACGTACGACCCCTCCGACTCCGACCCGGACTCGTCGTCCGATATCTGAAACGATATCATAAATAATAAAGTAAAGACTTTCTTGTATTGTGGCTACTAACGCCGATTGTTACTTGCTTTCACTGTTAAAAATAAAATTTATAAAGTGTAACATTTGACAACTTGTCAAATGTATGTTTTGTATTGACGCTGCCGCTTCGCAGTCGCGTGGTCGCGTAGGTTTGTGCAAAGCATAACTCAATTATAAATAGTTCTAAAACTTAAATAGGATTTGCAAATAATAAAGTAATAAACAATTGCATTTTAAAGTAAGAAAGACGGCGAAACTCTGACGTCAATAGAGACTGCAGAGACTAATCCTTTTGTGGGAAAGAGATAGCAAATATTTTTGTTCTCTAACAATTTAAAAAGGGATTAACTTATTGAAGCTGGGAACAAATTATCGGACGAACGTCCGCGGACGTTTTCATCGGATGCGGCTTGTTTCTATCTGATCAATACAAAATACACTAAACAGAAGTCGCGGACGCGACCTTCACCGCTCGGACGTCCGAACGAATAATCTGGCTAGCCGGATGTTTTTGCATCCGCGGACGTCTGCCATTGACTTATAGGTTAGGTCTTTGACGTCCGCGGATGAACCGTGCACATTGTGCCGCATCCATCAGCCGCGACTTATGGATGCGTCCGATAATTTGTTTCTAGCTTGATTATTTCTACTATATTACTAAGCAACATTCATCTTATTCATTTTCATTCATCTAAAATACTAATTCAGCTTCAAAATATTAAAGCATTATTTATTTACCTCAGCCTCAACAACTTGGCACTTGGTGACGTCTACAGTAAACGCAGTAGCTCCGTCACCTCCCGGCGAGTTCACACTGAAGCAACTCTCCGCTACTTTGTTCTGCAATCTGCCATCACCTACAATAGAATTAAAAACTTTATATAATCATAATTTAGAGCTCGAACCATAGTTAATAATAAAATTAAACAAAAGCTTTACTGCCTCAAAATATAAATAGCATAGCATATTTTTTGTGTTTGTCTGTTACATTGTCACGCATGTGACATAAGCTGCTGATCCGATTTGGATGGAACATCTAGATTCTAGTATAATAATAAAGCATTACCTATATCTTCATTGTAGGACAGCCGTCGAATAAAACTCTCACTCTGCGGACTGCTGGACAGGCGGTTCTTGCGGAAAGAAGCGTTCTTCTTGCTGTTTCTATCGAACGCGTCCACTTTCCAGTCGCACCGACACTTTGACGTCTTATTCCATATTTCAGCGCAATCAGTTTCCGACATCGCCGGGCCTTTGGTCGAGTCAGTCTCCGTAATCTCCTCAGAAATAAAACTAGCGAGGCAACGGACGTGCGAGTCTATTACGTGGTTCAACCGTAATCTGTTGTTCCGACACGAAAACGGTTTCCTCTCGTCGTCCGAGCTGAAAATGTCATCGTTCGGACAACGAAGCTTAAGCAGGAATCCGACTAAATTATCTATATCATCCATCTCTTGAGTCCGCTGTTTTAACGTATAAACGACGAGCTGAGCTAGCCTCGAATGTATTAAAGCGAAGTCTATCGCTTGGAACCTCTCGTCGTTCATATAAGTATAGATGGTGTGCTGCAAATTCTTACACTCAGACTTTAGCGAGTCGCCGACTACCTCAGGCTCAGCGGTTAGGGAGAATATGAGAGCGTTCGCTATTCTTTTCGCGAAGACCTGGCACGTGCGGTCTATGCACAGGATCTGACTGACCGTATGGTTGATAGGTGGAGTGGTGTCGCCGTTAGTTCGTTGCGGCCGAGGTATAGGTTTGGCCGGCTCCATTTTTCTGACTCTCGTGTGTCTGTCCGTTATTCTACACGTCTTTAAGGCTACGCACAGCTCCGACATAGGACTCAAAGCTTCGTTTCCCTGCTCCTGAGTGACGTTGAGACTTATGCCCGACATGGACAACTCCTCCGGAGAATGAGATTGGTTCACGCTGTCGTTGTATACAAACGAACACGCGTTTTCGTATTTCGTCTTCAGATAGTTCTCCAATAGAGTCAGTCCTTCTGCGCTCCGCAAATCGGTAAACGTGTCCAGAAAAGGCCAGTATTCTTTCCAACCTATTTTCATCTGTTCAGCTAAGTTTCTGAAAAGCAAAGCCGATAAATATAATTATTATACTATTATACGTATATTTTTAATGACGAAAATCTACTTTGTTAATTTCAGATATGTATATGATGGTGAGCTGGTTTAAGTTATAGCTACTGAATTTCGTATATGTTTACATTGATCGTATCCAACGAAGGGCCGCTCGAATTGTTGACTGCCATAGTGTCTCAAACAGCTTGGACCCCTTGGAATTACGCCGAGATGTAGCTTCACTCTGCAACCTCTATCGGTTGTATCACGGGGAGTGCTCAGAGGAATTGTTCGGAATCATACCACCTGCAACTTTTCGCCATCGACCCACGCGAAAAACATACCATCACCTTGATGAGTGGCAGTCTTCCACAGTGCGTTTTTCGCGTAACTTTCTGCCGCGCACTGTAAAACTCTGGAACAAACTGTCACCAGCAGTTTTTCCGGACCTATACGACCTGCAAACCTTCAAGAAAAGAGCGTATTCCCTCTTAAAAGGCCGGCAACGCACCTGCAGCTCTTCTGATGTTGCGAGTGTCCATGGGCGACGGTAGTTGCTTACCATCAGGTGACTCGTTTGCTCGTTTGCCCCCTTATTCAATAAAAAAAAAAGACGGAATATAGAGCTTGAACCCAGTAAGCTGAGTAAGCTGAGCTACGCGACACAAAACGTCGGAAACGTGAAGCGTCGCGTCGCTGGGCTGCAGCGCAATGTCACCTAGTGCGATCTCGCTTTTAATATTTTGAGGTAACTTCACTACGATTTTGGAAATGTATTTTGGATATGATTGATATCTGAATTGAAGATGTGAGTGGATTGTGGAAGAATTAAATCAGTAACATTTCGTAACATACGGACAATAACTCATTTTTTCCCTTATTATTTTAATAATCCTTGTAACTTATCTTCTTCATCACCTAGCTAGTATATGTAGACTACACAATATGTAATCCACAGTTTTTCTATTTCAAATAATTTTCCATACTTTTTTCATGTTACTTGCATGATTATTCCACTCACGTCTTGAATTATTTTTGACGATTATCTTCATGTAGTAAGCAACTATTACCGTCCCACAGTCTCCAGTCCCTTAGTCATCTCTCTCAGTCGGAATGTTCGTTCGGCGCGCGGCGGCGTCCGCCACCGCTGACGGAACGTGCACGCGTCGCCCGCGCGCATCGGCCCGGCGAACGCGCGGATCTCGACACGGGGCGACAGCGGGTCCATGTTCAATTCCTGTGGGATGACAGCCTGTTATTAATTACAGGGTTTTAGCACTACCAGCGCCCTGGGCGAGATTTCTTCGGCGTCCAGGTTGCTGGTAGTGCTAAAAAAAAGGCGGCGCCCCTTTTGTTTGCGTTCGGCGCCCCTTTTTATTCGGCACCCTGGGCGGTCGCCCAAATCGGTATATTATTTAACCTTCATACGGTCTTCGGGTCAATTTTGACCCATTTTGAGATAGAAATTAAATTTTCTCAGAAAATAAGCGCTCAAGAAGTATGATATTTTATAACGTTTAATTATTCATTTCAATTTACTTATTAGTGAAATAAGTTTTTAAAAAATAATTTAAATATTTCGCATATGGCTTTTTTCACTCTAACGGTCTTTGGGTCAGAATTGACCGCAACTCATAAGCGCATCAAACGCATCTGTAAGCGTTCCATCATACGGTGGATATTTTTTTACATCTAATCGGCATGAAAAAAAAACAAATCACTGTAGTTGGATCAGCTATACGTTAGAAAAAACCTGGATTACCTTCAGAATAGTAACAACAAATAAACGACCTGTATATTCATCTTGTTTTGCTCTTACCTTAGATAAGTACTAACACTTGTTTCAACACCTAAAAAAATAAGTCGGTGAATAATTTTTTTCATTACTTTGCATCACAACTCAGAAGTGAGTCATAGATCTGACAAAAAACCTGTGATAATTAGTTTGACTACATTGAATATAAAGATGGCCTAGATGCCCTGAATAAAGCTACAAAAGAAAAACAAAACTCAAGTGGCCTCAAGTAACATAGTAGATAGATCAGCGTACAATGCTTTCACACTTTTTGCGGCTGAAGAAAGAGTGCCTAGCTAAACGACGATACTACTTGGAAAATTCCTTCATCAACTCTTCAACTTACTCCTAACAACAGCTAAGAAGCTGCCTAAAAGAAGTCGTTGCCAACAATGTGCTGAAACTGTCAATAAAACTTTTGGTGTGAGATTGTAAGACATTCATAAGTAATAAAAATCTAATACAGTAGTAAGGTAAACTATATGACCTCAATAAGATATACCTAATTTACATTTCTTTTCTATTACTGCTTTGCCACATTTTATATACAAAATATCTATCAAAATTGTCTATTTTCTTTTTATATTATTAGATTAGATATTTCGCGCGGCTCCGTCCACGATTATCAGTAATTTCGCAGGAACTGGGAAACGGGAACCGTACATTTTTTAACAAAAAATAGTTTATATCATCGTTCCCCGTAGTCTACTCTATAGCTTCGATAAATTAGTTACTTATATAAAAATCCGTCAAGCGCTTTGTGAGATTATCGTGTCCAAACAAACATACTTTTCAGCTTTAGGTATAATATAAAGTCTAGATAAAATAAATTATATTTTTACAAAAAAATTAAGTATTTCTATAGAAATAAATGTAAAAAAGTGACAAATAATTGCTTTAACTAATTTATATTTAATTTTTAAAATTCGACCCAAGGCACGGTGACGTTCGTAAAATTAAAGACCTTATGAAGGTTAATATATATTCCACACAACAATTTCGATACCATAATAATAATTGTATGTTTTATTTTCTTATTCACATTTTAAAACTAACAGAGTTAACACTTAACTGAAATGGAGGAGGAAGAAAAGCTATTAAAATAAGTATAATATAAAATATTTGAATAGCCTTTCTTCTTTCTCCATTTCAAGTTATCTACTCTTTTTTATAACGCATTTCCATCTTCAACATCAGCTGTTTCTTAAAAAAAATTCCTGGAGTTCTTCCTCAAGAAGGGTTTTTTGTAGCTTTACAAATTCGAACTTTTCTTCGGCTAATTTATCAAAAGATCTTTTTGCTTCGGGTTTACCTGTAAGGAAATACATATTTTTAATATGCAAGTATTTCATAACAAATACTTCAATAATGATATCCTGCAAACTTCAGCTAGGGAGGCAAATCTGCCCAAGATCAACATCAACCAGCTGCACTGAACACAAATAAAATGGTAGGTAGGTTATAAGACTGGTAGGTGATCAACTTTTAAAAGTCAGATCAGATACAATAATAATTATGTCACAAAAATGTTAAGTACACTGGGTGGTTGAACTTGTTACCTCTGGGTTATGAGTTATGACTTATGAGTCATTACTAATTTCACAGATTATGATGTTTGAGATTTTAATAATACTGAGTAAATGTAAATGTTCTAAAAGTCCACTGTGGACTCTTGGAAATGCTATTGTATTCTATTGTTGTCGCGGTCACCGGTGTCCTTATGGGGCTTGAAGGATTAAATATTTATTCAGTATCAGGAAAACTTACACAGAGCAGGATGTTTTTTGATCAGTAGCACCTCAATCGTGGGTATCACAGACATAATAGATTTTCATTTGTTATGCAACAGCCGGCTGCCGCTTGCCGCTTCCACAACTATATCATCTTGGCAAGAAGTACTAGCCACAATAATATCTATTCTGGAATCTGGAAACAAACAACATATGTACTTATAAATTTACATTATGTTTTTTTATTAAGGATTTTATCTAATGAAAATATTTACCATTCACTGTATCACTAGCTGTCATTGGGATCAGATAATACAGATTACAGAGAGTTTATTCAAACATAGGTATCAACAGCTGTCTAATCTACAACTAAAGACTGAACTGCATCATGCATGAGACAGAGCACAGCATGCTGGAGAGATTGGAGACACAAATCCATCTTCTTAGTCGTTTCCTTATCATTTCCTTTATTCGACTTAACCTCAATCTTTAGACATGTATCACTAGTTCAATAGAACTTCCTTGAGGCTTCTTTGATTGTCTTAACTGTCTGTTTCCAACTCAGACCAAAGAAACAAGGTTTCCAACGAAATCGTGTTTTTATTATAGTAGTATAGTATCCTCAATCCCCATGGGAAAATTTACACTTCTCTCGCGATTCTTTCCGTTGTCTAATATAGCGTCTCGTATATAAACATTTTGTAGTCTACATTCTATAATACAAATCACAAAATATTAGGTAAATTATTCAAGAAACTACTTAGAAGAACATAGAACCATAGAACACTGAAATATTTTCAAATGTCTTGAAAGGTGTCACCTACGATTCGTTTTACGTATTTCATATTCCTTGCATATTAAATATGTGTGTTGTTGAATCAAAACCTTTTGACTCTTTTAAAACAAATCTTATGTAAAACTTTAGTAAATCCATCAATACATACGTCAACTCTATTTTTGTTGCTGTTTTTTTCTAATATATTTTTTTTTAAAACGGGCTTTGGCCCACCACACATTCCCACCACTGTATCTCCTGTGTCGCCAGGATCGACAGCGGTATCCAACCACGAAAACCCTTTGATATGATCTCAGGGAGCCCGAGGGACATGCTAAAACTGTCTTGGGACCCGCAACGAAATTAATCAGAAGAAAATAGGAGGAGTAGGAAGATTCCAATTTCCCTCCCCATAAAAGCGGGAGACAGCACAAAGTTGCAATGACCGAAAGTCAAAGAACTTAAGGGGGAGCACCACGGAAATAAGGTTAATAATTGTGACTCCTAAGCTAAGCTAAGTTAATATTGGAGTTTATTGTGTTTGACTGTTGCCAATAATAATTGTGACAAAAACGCTTGAAGGCACGGAAGTTCCTAGCGCTGTCCACGAGATCACCGTAGTATGCGACTCCAGATGTACAGAATAGGTTGTTTAGCATAGTAGTTCTTTCGTCCTGCCAGAGACTGCACTCCCAGAGAACATGATGAGCGGTTTGTTCAAACATGTTGCCTTCGGTCGAGCACTCGCACATGGGTGAAGGCACTAGTTTAAATCCGTAAAGTTTGGCCTTAAAATTTCCATGACCGGTCAGGAATTGAGAAACGCAGTGATCAATATCCATCCACTGTTTGGATAGCCGTTCACGAATATTAGGGAAAAAATTATAAAGATGACGCCCTTTGGTGGAACAGTCCCATCGCGACTGCCATTCGGAGATTAGGCTTTGCACAGAGTTTTCTAAAGGTTCAAACAATCTTGCTATTTTAATTTTATCGCGAGCGCTTAAAAAGAACGGGTTGTCAATGTTTTTATTATGATAATACATTGTTGCACGACGCTGAATCTCAAGGTCAACGGGTAAAACTTCTTCTAATATATTTATGTGAAATTATGAAACTATTGTACTTTTCAATATAAGGTTGGGTTAAAATGGAACGTACGACGGAAATTGCGACGTTGCCACTCCGACTGTCAAATAAGGTTAGAGTTAATTATCTGGCGCGTAATTTAACAGAGACGTACGTGGTGGAACCAAAAAATACATCAGGTGGATTTATATGGCAGATATTTTTATGTGGTAAATAGATAATGGGAGCTTTATCAGGAAGCGGTGAAACAGGCCCTAAGTGTTAGCTGCGGTCCTCATCATCGTTGTGTCCACAACAGTATCTTACAAAGGTGTAGGACGCTATACTGTATGGTATTTTCCTTGGTGCATGAGTAAGCGATACGAATTATAATAGCAACGCAATATGAATTATAATAGTAACGTGTTACCGTCTTTTTGTCGAGCATTTGATTTTTCTGCTACAATTACAAAAGTATGTACTATCAGAGAAGTTGAATTCTATGCAGATGGGGGACCTACGTAGTTTGGTCACATTACGTCAAACCCAGCCGACAGATCACAATTAACATTGAATTGACATGATCGACCAAATGACGTTGGTCTCTCAACTGCATAGGAATCAATTTCCTCGATGGTACTTACCTACATGGTTTAATTACTTTCAGGAAAAACAACGATTGTCGAGAACCGACAATTATTATAGATAGATTACAGTAAAGACAATGGAAATGAAATCTAAGCAAAAATAATGATATTAACTTTAATATTGACAAAACATTCATCATGTCTTGTTTCATTCCAGCAACAATAGTTAATTTCGAAACAAATTTAACGACAATCGTAAAAACAAAAATAGCAATTACGTCAATTTTTTTGTATTTTTCATTCTATTTAGTACAATTCCAGTCACAAATCTACCTTTATTGGGATTTTACTGAGTGCTTTTACATAAAAACCTAATCAACTAATAAACTAATTAGTATGACCTAGTAAATTAGGCAGACGCACGCAACGCACACTATTGCCATACCGATTGCTTTTGATGCGTAGTTATTTTATTCAGTTTGAAACTTTCTAGTTTGATTTAATTTTAGGTATAGCCTATAGGTTTTTCTCTTACATAGAAAAACATGTTTCTGTGATGTGATCTGTCTCTTTAATCGGCCACTGCAAACCTACTTAACTATGGCAAACACCAAAACTTAAGAATAAACATAGCTCTATGTATCTTTATTTTTAGGTTTCCGTACCCAAAGGGTAAAAAGGGACCCTATTACTGAGACTTCGATATCTGTCCGTCTGTCTGTCTCCAGGCTGTAACTCAAGAACCGCTATAGCTAGACTTCTGAAATTTTCACAGATTATGTATTTCTGGTGCCGCTATAACAACAAATACTAAAAACAAAATAAAGTTAATATTTAAGGGCTCCCATACAACAAACGTTATTTTTTTGGTCTTTTTGGCTCGTAACCCATAATGGCAACATATAGACACTTGAAATTTTCACAAAATCCTCAATTATATGTGTACTTTAATTTTAAATAATAAAATTAAAATAAAATAAATATTATAGGGGGGCTCCCATACAAAAAATACAATTTTTTTCCTTATTTTCGATCTATAATGGTACGGAAACCTTGGTGCGCGAGTCCGACTCGCACTTGGCCGATTATTTTTAATAAGTTATAAGATATTATTTTCTATAAACATAGTTTTTAATAGTCACCAAGAGAGACGCGACTTTTATGATATATTTAAAGAAGACTTACAGGTGGGTCTGCAGGTGTAAATGGCTGTCCTATTGTAGGGGGAGAGCTGGCATCCTCGCTGTGCAGAACTGGCACGTAAAACCGCTCTTCTAACAGTGCACAGATTCTCTCCGCAGCCTCCTTATTGTTGGCACGAGTGCAGACCACCTATGCAAATTAGCAAAATAGAAAAATTGCATAATTTTTAACATTGTATCTACTTCTATGTACCATCGAGGAAATTGATTTCTAGGAAGTTGACGGACCTCGACGACGGACGCGTACGTCATGTGGTCGGCTTAATAAATGTCAATTCAATGTTAACTGTGATCGGTCGGATGGGTTCGACTCTTTGACATAACGCGAACAAATTACTTAGGTCCACCATCTGCTTAGGAATCAACTTCTCTAATAGTAGTAGGTACATAGGAACATACTCTGTTCATAGGAACATGCCTAAAAATATTTTTACTGTATATTTAAAAGGACTTTTACATAATATTATTAATCAGTGATGATGGGATTAGGTTAAAATGGCAAAGTGATTAAGTACTATGTAGTTATGTGTTGTTAATTCACACAGAAATACGGATTTTGCATGGAAATCGTACATTTTACCGCGTTTAAAATTAACATAGTATAAAGTATCTCCAAACATAATTTAATCTACAATTGTTGAGCGTAACAGACAGACACTCGCGTTTTTAATATTAGTATAGATTACTTACATCTTTTGGCGTATTCCCATCTCTGTTCTGTGCATTACGATTGCATTGAGAAAACGAAGTCAACACATCGACCGCCTGTTCCGCTCCGAATTTCGCAGCGAAATGTAGGGGAGTTTCGTTGGCGACTTTATCTGGAGTGTTCAGATAACGGTCTACTAATATTCCTGCAAACTCCTAAATACACAAACAAACACTTAAATAACAAACAAATCATAATGAAAATACAAATTTTCATTCACAGAATGTAGTAAGTATTACAATAAAGTTATAAAAGTTGTCTACAATACAGTAAAATAAATTACAAACAAAAATTGCTATAGGTATACTGTAATAATAATTATCCTGTAAAATAAAATAAAAATAACTATACTCTTAGGTCCACTTGCGCAGAATGCAGATCCAGGTTAAAGTTATAACTGGGTTAAATAGTGTGTTATCTCTTACATTCTATCTATACTAATATTATAAAGAGGTAAACTTTGTTTGTTTAATTGTAATGAATAGGCTCAAAAACTACTGGACCGATTTTAAAAATTCTTTCACCATTCGAAAGCTACATTATTTACGAGTAACATAGGGTACTTTTAGGGTACCTTTTAGGGTTCCGTAAGATATTTCAGTTTTTCGGAAACAACCAGAAAATTTACTTATTTTCCGTACGCTGCCTAAACTATAAGAGATAGAACCATACAATGTTCCAAATAAATGTAGATCTTTTAAATTTCTACAAAAAATTCCGCGACACACTATACCTATCTATGTCGAGTGAGGTCCAACAACCATTTTTCTATTTAAAATTCTTGATTTTTTTGGACTACATTTAAACGCATTTATTGTACTCATGCTATTAATCCTTATCAAAATAAATTATTTCATCCCTGAGTACAGTTTATGTAGATAATATTTGGTCTTTGAATTTTTTAAAATTGGACGTTTGGTTTAGAATTTATGGCGAAATAAAAATACATATTGCGATTTACGCCCGTTTCGATGTGGGCGCTACCAAGGCGGGGTGCGCTCGCGGGAGGGGAGTTTAGATCTATTACTCTATGAGTATACTATATATCTATGAGTAGCAGTGGTAGTAGATCTATGAGTAAGCAAAAAACAAACAAAGTTTATCTCTTTATAATATTTAGTATAGATTAAAAACTACTGAATCGATTTTAATCATTTATTCAAAGAGTGACATAGGCTATAATATATTTTATTTATACCCGTGCGAAGCCGGGGCGGGTCGCTAGTATTATATATTTTACGAAAGAGATAACATTTAATTCAGGGTTAACTTTAACCCAGATCTGCGCAAGTGGGCCTTAGGGCCCCGCTACGCCGAAATGGCAGCGGCGAGGCGAGCACTTTCAGTGTCATATGATTTTAAACTTTATCTTCATTATTGTAATACATAGTATCGCTTGAGAAGTCTACGGCCGCCCGTGGCCGCTCGTGACCGCTCGTGACCGCTCGTGACCGCTCGTGGACGCTGGCGGCGGCGATTCCTTAAGCGATACTATGTAAGTATTACAATAATGAAGATAAAGTTTAAAATAATATGACACTGAAAGTGCTCGCCTCGCCGTTGCTATTCCGGTGTGTCGCGGCCCTTAATGTTTTACTTATAACAATATTTAAATTTTAAAGTTCTTACTTTGCAAGCCTCAGAATCAGTATCAGCACCATAGAGTAACTGAACAAAGCTTGGGTCCCCCACTGTTGTCAATATTAAGTTACACATCTCTGCATTCATGGCTCGAGCCGCCACATGTAGGGCATTGAATCGAGCACCTTCCTGTAAATAAGCATAATAATACCTCATATTATGACAAGATGTAGGCCTGCTGTTGCTCGAAAATATGTTTATTGCGCAGAAACAATCATTTTTTGGGATTAAGACTGACTTATTTTGTCTCACCAAAAAAGAATGATGCGTCAAGTTGGCCAGTATATCCAATAAAAACCAATTGCTTATGAAATGAAACCATATATCATAAGCTTCAATTTTTACTATAGACAGAACACGGTAAACTACCGGAGAAAAAAATATATCACACCTGACATCATAGGACTGCCTATGAACCTAAACCACTTCAGTACGAACGCTATTCTCAAAAAATGTCTTTGCTGATGTCATATAGACCATACTCATAGACTCGTAAACCGTCAACAACAAGGGAGGGATGCTTTAGTTCATCATTATTGTACGACTGTACGTGTTTGACAGGGCGGCGCACAATCGGTGCGTGTGCCCATATTATTTCAATAACATGGTGTTTAGAGTTTAGACGTTGGTCGCCACAATGTATATTTGGAAGACATCAATTTGACGATGAATTTGTAGGTATAGACCATGGAAGTTGTAACTGTAGTAAATGATTATTTAAAAAAAAGGGTTTATTTTAGTAGTATCACCCTAAGGTTAATTACCCAAGTGATAAGCTGACTAAAATACAGCATAGAATGATTTTTTTTCCATTATAGATTTGATTTTTACAAAAAAAAGTAGGAGCCAAAAATATAACTTTCAATGTTCCAGACTGTACATTTCCAGTCCATTCTTATCATAAACTGTTTCATTTCAGTAACTTTAGGTTATAAGCAATCAATTTCAATGTAATTAAACACATATACTTATAGTCTGAATTTGGATCAATGGCCCGGGAGCCAGGTAAATTTTTGGTCAATAATTTCTTCCCGGGTGAAACTTTGTACAATGCATAAGAGACTTATACTATGAATACTAGCGACCGTCAGCTGTGACTCCGTGGGTGGGGTGGGCACTGGTCAGTGGCAGCCTCCCTCCCATGAAGAAAAAAAAATTCAGTCATTTCCTCTCATTAGAAAATTTATCAGAGTATAGTTTATGCAATATTTTGAAAGAAAAACACATTCAGCTGACCATAACATGGTGGGTTATACGTCAGCTGGCTCCTTGAACATGAAAAAATAATTATATTTTAAATGATTTCCTCTCAGCTAAAAATTTACCTGGTGATCGTTTATATGCTACTATGAATAAAAATTAATGTCAGCTTGCTGTATCTCAGTGGAAAGTTTGTCAGCTGGAACCTTGAAAGGTGTAATGCAACAGCATCTTTACCTACTAAAACTTATCAGCTGACGACTTTTCCACTGACTTACAGCTAGCTGGTTTTTTAAATTGTTTACTAGAGTATTTTAACAATACTCTGATAAATTTTCAAATGAGAGGAAATTACTGAAAAAAATATTTTTTTCTTCATCTTTGGGAGGCTGCCACTGCCCACCCCACCAACGGAGTCGCAGCTGACGGTCGCTAGTATTCATAGTATAAGTCCCTTATTCATTTTACGAAGTTTCGGTTGGGAGGGACTTGGTCATGAAAATCTGTTACTGGCCCCAGGTCTACAAAGTACAAGTAGCCTTACAGACAACAGCTACTTTGTGACTTTGCTTTACTTAGACTTGCATAATATTCCTAATATACCTAAATAAACCAGTAATAGGCATGCCAGATTAGACAGGGGCCAGATTAGCGGGGGTCTACTGTATTATCTTTTTCATAAGAAAATCCAGAGTCAAAATTCAAATTGCTATTTTTAAATACCTGTAAAATGGTGGGACTATTGCCACTACTGATCAGATACCGTGGGTTGTCCCAAATTCTGTCCCGAACTACGGCAAGGCTGCCCTTCTCAATTGCCTTTCTGAGGGCCACCATGTCCTGCGGTGATGGAGCTTTAAATGGATATGGCTTTTCTCCCAAACCTGAAAAAATACAAATATCTTTACCAAATTGGATAAAAAAGTTTTGTTGTCTCTGTAAACACAGTGTTAATAAAACAACTGCTAAATGTATTGTTTTTCCTTCATAAGACTTATTTCTTAAAATTGCATAATTTACATTATACAGGTAAGTAAAGTAAGTACATTGATGGTTTACAAATAAAATAATTATAACATTTAATGCTACGATTATGGGAATCACAGACGCAATAGATATTCAATTGTTATGCGGCGTCGGGGGCTGCTTGGGGCTTGATGGGTTAAGGAAAATAAAGAAAGTTTACCATTTCCGCAACCATCCCATGTTTCAGATTCAGCGCCTCTTAAAGCAAAGGACACGGCTTCCTGGTGACTTTTAAATGCTTTAAATCTAGCTAATTTGTATCTCCGCACCAACTCTAGAGCTTGTGATTTATTTTCATACACATGTAATGCTTCTAAAACAATTAGAAAATAGTTTAGTAGTATTTTTATCAGCAACAAAATTTCAAACAACATACATTTCTAGATAAAATATATACAATAATAAACAAAGGTACTCAAAAGGCTATTGCACCTTGTTCTGACCCAAATCGATAAGAATAATATAGATAAATTAGAAGTATGTATGCAAAACTAAAAATAAATTGTACCTTCATCCGGCCCCTTCTTGATTTCACACGGTATGTAAACTCCATAATATGTTGTAGGTGGTTCCGTCGATGTAGGACTATCGGGTGAGTTTGGTTTTTTACCGAGAGAATCTAAACGCAATAATCTACTAAACAAACTTATCGCCCCATTCTTTTTATCGCTAGGAGATAGACTAATTTCATCTTTGATGCCGCCGACGTCTTTATTACAGTCAGGAATAGTCACGGCCTTCGACATTTCGTTTCGAAACTGAAAATAATAAACAAAAAACAGTGTTTTGATTGTGACGCAAACTATAATAACGTTTATTTTCAAAACTTGCTTTTACCTTATATCAGTATGTCATAAACTCATTTTCAAAGGCTCAAACTTGCGAGCAACATATCGTTTAATACTTTAGGAGAATAAATGCACATGGGTTTTATTGTAGATTCGTATTTGAAATTAAAATGCAATAATTCGAGTCTTGAAAATAATCGTACGATGCGATGACGCGGTTGACGTATTCGAGTTTTTTTTTTTTCTTGTTATGGCTCTCGGCTTGTAAACCATGGCCAGTGTCAACTGTCAAGTAAAGTTTTGGCGGGAGAAAAAAATTTTCGTAAAAAATTTACAAAATTTTCAAGTTGTATTTCCAGATTATCGTCAAGTCGAAAGTCTAGTCAAAAAAGTAGTCGGTAAAGTCAACGAGTCAAGTCAGTTGTTTTAGTAAAGTGGTAGACCCTTTACTAAAACTTTCGATGGAGTTTTGGAGGGAACACAAAATGGCACGTTTCTTGAAGTTGTATCACTTGCCCACACTTGTGCACGACAACGAATATTTTATGCCCGCTGTACACTCTCGCCGAGAGCTCTCGGGCGAGAGTCTCGCGCGAGAGCCCCTTGCCCGAGTGCGATCATGTACATTCTCGCTTAGTTCAATCGCAGTTAAGAACTCAGACAAGATGGACGAAAACGACCATTCACCATTCACCATGCATCGAAAGATATCATTGTAATCCAAAGATTTATAATCATATTTAATTTTATTTCTCACAGATAATGACTGATAATGTCGTTTAATATCGAGAGTATATATTATAAGTCTATGTTTAATATTGTTATTTTTCTGTTCTACACTGTCCAACGGCGGGACTAGTACTGAAAGACGCGAGAGTGTACAGTAGTGCGCTCGTTTTCCTCGCGAGACCCTTTGTCTCGGGCGCAAAATACCGACAACGGACCGAGAGGGTCCGAGACAGGCGGGACGAGGCGAGCGCACCCATTTACACTCTCGCACTCGGGCCGCCTCGCTGTGTCTCGGCGAGAGTGTACAGCCGGCTTAATGGTTAATATTCTACCAACATTACACATTAAAAACCGAAATAACACAATTTTAGGAAAATAATACAAAAACAAAACGTCACTCTTTCGTATTCCCGGCAAAACTCCGTAAATAAATAAATAAATAAATAAAAAACTCTTTATTCAAACCGCTAATTAAAAAAGTCAGTTTACAAAAGTTACAAAGAATGAAAACAGTTTGAAATGGCGGCCTTACTGCTGGAAGCAGTTTCTTCCAGGCAACCATAAACTTAATTAACAAAACAAATAACAGAAAATATTAATTAAAAACAAAGATAACAAATAACGAAATGATAAAATGAGATACAATATATAATTTATAATAAGATAAATAAATATAATGGATACAATTTATATTAATAAACAAAATAAACATATAATGATACGAAGAAGAAAATAAAAGAATTCAGAGTTTTAAGAGTTCGCAGATAGATCTAAGTAGTGTTGCTTAAGTCTTTTCTTGAAAGTATTTATAGATTTGGAATTTTGTATGCTTTCGGGTAGAGCATTCCACAGACGGATAGCAGAGACGGTGAAGGAAGAGTCATAGAAGTTAGTGTTGTGAGAAGGGAAGGCAAGAGTTAGTTTATTAGCAGAGCGAAGTGTAGGATGTTTGTGTCCAAGAAAGGTAAAGTTTTGTTTGAGGTAAGTGGGAGATTTTGGATTAAATAAAATATTGTAAAGAAGATGGAGAATGTGTGTATTCCGACGCAACTTCACAGGTAGCCACTTTAGCTCTGTCCGGTAGTTAGATATGTGATCATATTTTCGTAGGCCAAAGATAAATCGGATGCAAAGATTTTGCAGGCGTTCTAGGGAAGAAAGAAGTTGTTCGTTGAGGTCACTGTAGCTGACATCTGCGTAGTCTAAGATGGGAAAAAGAAGAGCGTGAACTAGTGAGATTTTAGTTGATACAGGAAGGAAGTAACTGAGGCGTCTGAGAGAGGCAGTGGCAGCGAACAGCTTCTTGCGGAGTTCTTGAGTTTGGGTGTTCCATGAAAGAGTGCGGTCAATGTATATACCGAGGTTGCGAACGGAGGGGCTATAGGGAATGATAGACCCGTCAAGATTTATTTCAGGTAAGTTAGCCCAGTCGACTTTAGCAATCAGCTGCCTGCTACCAATGATGATGCATTGGGTTTTTTTCGGGTTAAGTTCTAGACCGTAGTAATTGCTCCACTTAAGTATTTCTGACAAGTCAGAATTAAGTTGAGCAATCACGTTAGAGAGTGAGGAAAGTAAGGCCTGTCTATAAATTTGTAAGTCGTCTGCATACATGTGATAGAAGGAGGATATTATTTGGGAAACAGAGTTTATGAAAATGGAAAATAGAAGAGGGGATAGCACGCTACCTTGGGGCACGCCAGCAAATATATTACACCACGAGGAAAATTTATTGTCAATTTTAACACGCTGCCGGCGTCCTCCAAGGAAGCTGCGGAACCATTTAACTGCCTCAGGGGAAAGATTGAGCGATCTAAGAAGGAGTAATAAAATGTCATGATCAACTGTATTAAAAGCATTGCTAAAATCTAAAAGAATAAGAATAGTTAAATTCCGTATTCGAGTTTTGACCACAGTTTTTTTTAATTCGTCCCGGGCGGGACAGGCGTTGCCCATACAGCCATTTCTATGTTTTTCATCATCGTTTTCATGTATCGTCAGGTCTAAAGTCTAGTCAAAGTCTAAGTAAAAGTCAATACAGTCAAGGAGTCAAGTCGGTCGATTTTTTTAGTTTTGGAGGGAACACAAAATAGCCCGTTTCTGGATATTACATCACTTTCCTACACTTGTGCATGAACACGAATATCTAATGGTTAATATTCTACCAATATTACACATTAAAAACCCAGCTAACACAATTTTAGGAAAATAATACAAAAACACAACAGCACTCTTTCACATGCCCGCCAAAACTCCTTGACCGCAGATTAATATATATATATATATTTAAATATATATATATATATTTAAATATATATATATATATATATATATATATATATATATATATATATATATATATATATATATATATATATATATATATATATATATATATATATATATATATATATATATATATATATATATATATATATATATATGTAGTTTTGACATTTGGCCATCTTTTCGTTTTTCTGATATATTTTTTTTGGTTGAAAATAAATAATTTGCAAAAGCCAAAGCATAGGGTGAATATTTTGTTATTATTAATTTAACATTAATTTTAAATTTAACATTAATAAATTAAGACAACATTAACATTCAACAACAACTATTGACTAGTGAATAGTGATTGGACAGTGCTAGTCATCGGAATTCGGACAGAGCACTAAAACACAATATTTATTGAGGTTGCTTTAAAAATTACCTGTTTTTCTTTGAAATCAGGGGTTCTATCACTTTAAAAACAGGCATTTATAAAGGTGAACGCAGATTTGGTCGCACCGCACGCACCGCAGTCGCCGCATTTCGAATTCTTCATACAAAAAATGTAGAAGTTGCGAAGACTGCGGCGCGGGTAGGTATGCGAGCTTGCCTATAAGTTATAACTTCATATAAAGAATTCGAAATGCGGCGACTGCGGTGCGTGCGGTGCGGCCAAATCTGCGTTCACCTTAAAGCAACCATAATACATATTACATATTGTGTTTTTGTGCTTTGTCCAATGACTGGTACTGTCCAATCACTAGTCATTTACCCTATTTCAAAAAACCTTTCATCTATTATAATTTATAAGAAGTACTATAATTAAACATTGACTGAAATCATAAATAGACCAGTGGTACTCAACCTTTCTTCATACGGGCCACAAACACATTTTAGTCTAGGTTTCGCGTGCCGCAACCAATATTGGTAGGGTTAAAAAACAACATTCTTCAAAATCTGGGAGTTTAAAAGTGGAAAAATGTTAGCAGGCCGCTGGTTGAATATAGCTGTTTTTCTAGATTTTAGTTGAAGAATAAAGAAATTTGAACAACAATATACATACACAGCAAGAATTAATATTGAATATAACTTATCAGATAAATATCAGTAAATAAAAGAAAAAACATTTCCTTGAAGCATTTATTTGTTATAATAATTATGTTTCTGCAGTTAAATTTTTGTTTGTTTTACGTTGCTTTCTTTTTCTTGCTTTTGTTTACTAAAGGTATAGCATTAAAGGCATTCTGTATTGATATAGCATATAAGTTTGAATTAATCTTTTTCAAGTTTTCAAGTTCTTTTTTCATTTCCGCTTCTTGGTGTTTAAAATAATTTTCATGTTCCTTAGATGAAGTATTCGTGTGTATAACATTAGTTTTATATTGTGGCCAGAAGTCATTTGCCTCATTCATTAATATCTCAATTGGGTTTACCTCATCCAAGTTAGTTTCTAAAGCCCTCTCCAAACTATGTAATATAATAGACGGTGAAAATTCTTGCTTGTAAATTGTGTCAACATTAAGGGCGAAAAAGGCATTCATGACTGGCCCTTTATGTTTTATATGGCGTACAGGTTGTCTGCTTTTGATGTGCCACAAAATTGCTTGCTCATCTTGAGATCCCGATAATAATATTTCACCACTGAGAGATACCGATAAACAGTTAACGGCTTTGGAATGACCAGAAAATTTAGCACTGTCATCATTATTAATGAGTATGTCTCTATTTCTTGGTGAATTTGTTAAGCTAAACTGATGTATTTTTCCTTCTGTGGTTCCCATAAAAATGGAAAGTTCTAATACATCAAAACATACTGACGATAAAGGCTCATCATAAATAATATTCAAAAGTATTTCACCAGAAGATAGATCGTAAACTTTACATGTTCTGTCACTAGATACAGTAACCAGTCTTCCGTGCAGTCCTGTTTTACTTAAACATAAATCTGTCACTGGCAAAGAGTGGTCTGAAAAAATATAGACTGGGTCATGTTGTCCTGCTATACCTTGTGTAAGTAATTCCACCTCGGGATTTGCTACTATATTGGCCAGGGACCAGACCATCACCATTCCATCTTCTGCAGCTGATACAATGAAACGTCCATCAGAAGTAAATTTCAGTAGATTAACTTTCTGATAGTGACGATTTATTATTGTTAGAAGGTTTCCAGATGAAATTTGCCACAGGTATATTTTCTCTTCTATACCGGCAATGCAATACACACCGTCAGGAGAAACTGCAAATGCTGTTGCTTTACCGGGAAGAATAAAGCGAATTCCTTGGACAGTTTGATGTGAATTCAAGGGCCATACGTGGAGTACAGGTTTCGTTCTTTCAATTGATGCTAAATAGTCTTTTCCGATTAAACACAAGGTTCGAGATTCAGCAGTGCCTCCGCCCTTGTATGTCATCAAATTAGTTCCTGTATGGGGATCCCAAATACAACTTGTCCATAAAGTATTGTTACAGTCACTAGTGATTATAACTTCAATGAGATTAGACATGATTTTAGCGACTAAAACACCAATGTGAACTTTAAAAATAACCAAACTTTTTTTTTTAACCAAATTTTTTTTTTTTTTTCTTGTTATGGCTCTCGGCTTTTAAACCATGGCCAGTGTCAAGTAATGTTTTGGCGGGAAAAAAATTTTTCGTAAAAAATTTACAAAATTTTCAAGTTGTTTTTCCAGATTATCGTCAAGTCGAAAGTCTAGTCAAAGTCTAAAAAGTAGTCGGTAAAGTCAACGAGTCAAGTCAGTTGTTTTAGTAAAGTGGTAGACCCATCACTAAAACATTCGATGGAGTTTTGGAGGGAACACAAAATGTCACGTTTCTTGAAGTTGTATCACTTGCCCACACTTGTGCACGACAACGAATATTTAATGGTTAATATTCTACCAACATTACACATTAAAAACCGATATAACACAATTTTAGGAAAATAATACAAAAACACAACATCACTCTTTCGTATTCCCGGCAAAACTCTTCTTCTTCTTCTTTTTTATCCAGGTTGAGTTGAGTGGTAGACTTTGAAGTTTGACAGCACAGACACAGACACTTGACTGAGTTTGACGTAGGTACCTACAATATTATTGGGCCCCCGAGACGGTCAAACGGTTTGACTCAAACTTGGATGAAGGCTTGGTTTTAGGACTCAAACCATTTTGATCGTCTACAGCAATGAGTTTCTAAATTACTAGAGTGGCAATGTCTTACAAACTGATGCAAAAAATGCGTAACCACTTGATAGCCCAAAAGACAATGTCACTTCATAATGTTATTATGTCATTATGTATGGCAGATATGCCTGCAGGCATCTTCAAAGTGGTGACGCGTTTCTGTCGTAGACTGCCAATCTAGTTACGTTAGTAACATACAATATCATTGGTCTACAGTCTGTCACCCTACAAAGCTAGTTTGAACGGTTTGTCAAACATTTGCGTGTTTGAAGCTCGTTTGATGAAATTTCATATTTTTGTTGTGTTTGACGCGCTGTTTGATCGTGTTCCGATGCGTTTGAACAAACTTTGTACCATTCTTTGGAGTATATTATTTTTAACCGACTAAAAGAGAGAAGGCTATCAATGGGAGGTTTTCTTATTTTTAATCTCCACCAGACGGCGCGACGATAGACACTTCTAGATTTTCTATTGGTTCCCCACCGATCAGAAATTATCTGCAGGTTGGCATCACTGACCAGTGGCGTAGCTAGGTAGCCAAGGGCCCTAGGGCAAATTGAAAAATGGGGCCCCACTGCTACGTAAACTGATTGAGTTTTATCTAACAAATAATAAAATTAATATGAAATACACTAATAATTTATAGCATGTATATTTTTCAACAAGTGCGATAAGTTGTCGATTGACTACGAGAGCGAAGTTCGGCAATCGACAACATCATACTAGTGAAGCTGGCTGTACACTCTCGCCGAGACATAGCGAGGCGGCCCGAGTGCGAGAGTGTAAATGGGTGCGACCGTGCGCTCGCCTCGTCTCCCCTGTCTCGGACCCTCTCGGTCCGCCCGAGACAAAGGGTCTCGCGAGGAAAACGAGCGCACTACCGTACACTCTCGCGTCTTTCAGTACTAGTCCCGCCATTGGACAGTGTAGAACAGAAAAATAACAATAATAAACGTCATTATCAGTCATTATCTGTGAGAAATAAAATTAAATAAGATTATAAATCTTTAGATTACAATGATATCTTTCGATACATGGTGAATGGTCGTTTTCGTCCATTTTCTCTGAGTTCTTAACTGCGATTGAACTAAGCGAGAACGTACATGATCGCACTCGGGCAAGGGGCTCTCGCACGAGACTCTCGCCCGAGAGCTCTCGGTGAGAGTGTACAGCGGGCATTACACATACAATTTTTTTTATTTAATAAGGGGGCAAACGAGCATACGGGTCACCTGATGGCAAGCAACTACCGTCGCCCATGGACACTTGCAACATCAGAAGAGCTGCAGGTGCGTTGCCGGCCTTTTAAGAGAGAATACGCTCTTTTCTTGAAGGTTTGCAGGTCGTATAGTTGAATTATTGCAATACGTAGTATTTAATATTAATGGAATTAATATTAAATACTACGTCTAACTAGTATATAATTATATCGCAGTCATCTGGTTCAATCTGCGATTCGATTGAATGACTAGCGCATTCATTGAATGTCACCATTAATTATTCCTAAAGACATTAGGCAATTTCCATACAATGTTGATTGTAATTTGTAGGTTTAAAAAAAAGGTGCGCGGCCAGACCTAGGACTATTTAAAATAAATATCATATTAAAAGGTCCATTGATCCATTCACTATCCTAGTATCCTGAATGGCAGTCCGCCGTGAATGGACCCTTTTATGCGGTACGCCGTGTGCGATAATGTTAAAAAATAAACAGAACCATAAATAATTCCGAGGCTGTGATTGGTCCACTGGTCTTGTCCCAACAACTTTTGACGTTTCGGCTAAAAAGAATTATAGATTCTTGAGAGATTCAGGAAATATAAAAAATCGTGATTTATAGTATTTTTATACCAAAAATAAGTCTCTTATAATATATCGTTTTTAAAGTTATTCACCATGTTCAAAAAGTAAGTACACGTTTCGTTACTATTTTATTGTGAAATATAAAAGAAACATTATAGGTTATGTTCTATTGATGTCAATTTATAATGACGTCATGTAATTGACCAATAGAAAGAAAAGGCGGATATGACGTTGTCAGCATAGACAGTAGACTATAGAGTATAGATTTGTAGAACAGAGAAGTAGTGATGGACATTCGTGTTTTACCGAGTTAAATGGTAAAATCGATATTCAGGATAAATATTTAAACTGTACTCGACGAAACATGGCAGTAGCGGTCATTGATGCCTTGTCAAAAATTTGTCATTTTCTTTACAAAGCCGCGATTGACAACATCTGACACTTCGTTGTCAATCGCGATTCGCGGCTTATATGGAAAATGACAAGTTTTTGACAGGGACTCAATGACCGCTACCGCCATGTTTCGCCGAGTACCTCCAGCATAGTCACTAGCTATCCCGGGAAATAGCATTTAGAAAGTTAGGATCCTAATTAGCGCACAGTGCACTAAATTGGACGCGCGCTTGTAATCAGGGCCGGGCGAGCGAAGCGAGCCCTAACTTTATATCCCAAAACCATAACATTTTGTGGTACACGTCTTTATGGAAAAACTATCACGCCTATTGATTTGTGCTTTAACATAGTAATTTTTATTTACTTATAATATTTAGATGTGTTGTTGTGATTAATATTAGTCAAGGTGTGACGACGCGAGCCCTCACAAAACTCGGCTTTTAGCTAGTTAGTCTTCTTTTTAGGATCCTAATTAGGACGTCTAAATTTAGTAAGGTGGAATAAGCCCTTCACGCTAATCTATGTGGCGGTCTTTTTTATCCTAAAGCGCTTATTCCACTTATCTCCCTACTTAGGAACCTAGCTAGGATAAGTGGAATAAGCGCTTTAGTAGACAAAGGGTTAGGCTGCGTTTCCACTGAAGCGGAGCGGAGCTTAGCGGTGCCAAATTGGCCAATCACCATGCTCGAAATATTCGCTCCAATAACATTGACTAGCATCTAGGAAGCGTGACCGAACAAAAATATAAAAAAAACGGAGTTCATTACATGGGAATCCCGCTTTAATATAATATATTTGAATTTTTAAATTAATTATTAATGTAAAACGAAAATTTTCATAAGCCACTTCATAAACTTACGTCTTTATCTAACATTACTCACTCGTCTGAAACGGCTCGACCGATTTTCGTGAATCTTAGCGGCCATATTGGCTAGGGTTGAGAATCAGACAAAATCTACTTTTTATATTGATAATAATTAATGATAAGTGCATTTGTTGAATAAATACATAAAAGTAAATTAATACAACTCTAGACTAACGGCGAGTGTCGGTGACCATTCAGCCTAGTAGACCATTGTGCGACGTGTAGCGATAGACGTTGCCATGGTGACATACTGACTAACCATCGAGCCCCATTAGGATATTATAGAATAACAAAAGATTTCCAAGAATCCGCGATCGAAGGATTTAGTCACTTCAATCTATACTATACTATTTAATATTATAAAGCGGAAGAGTTTGTTAGTTTGTTTGTTTGTTTGAACGCGCTAATCTCAGGAACTACTGGTCCGATTTAAAAAAATCTTTCAGTGTTAGATAGTCCATTTATCGAGGAAGGCTATAGGCTATATATTATCACGCTAAGACTAATAGGAGCGAAGAAATAGAGAAAAATGTGGAAAAAACGGGAGGAAATATATTCGAAAGGGCTTATTTGAACGCGCTAATCTCAGGAACGACTGGTCCGATTTGAAACATTCTTTCAGTGTTAGATAGTCCATTTATCGAAAAAGGCTATAGACTAAATTTTATCACGCTACGGATAATAGGAGCGAAGAAATAGAGGAAAATGTGGAAAAAACGGTGGAAATTATTTGAAAGGGCTTATCTCACTAACTACTGTAGCAATTTTTCTGTTATTTGGCACAGATAAGAAGTAGACCACGTTAATGACCATAGGCTATTTTTTGTGGACTAATTTATCTGCAAAAATAATTTACGCGTGCGAAGCCGCGCGGAACGTCTAGTAAAATAATATGGGCGACGCGATCGTCGAAATACTTTATATGGCAAAACAATGTTGCCGGGACAGCTAGTTTATTATAAAATTGCAATTATTGAGGAATTATGTTATAATATTTCCTTCCTATAATTTTTATTTGTACATACTATACTCATCGAGTTCATCCCCGTAATCGATAGGGGACTGGGGTATTTAGTCGATGCACCTTAACATTGACTTATGTACAATGTACACAGTACAACACTACTTCAGTCATTCAAAAGCGTAGACAACTGTGAGCGAGAGAGATTCGAATTTCGTAAAAACGTAGTGAATAAATTTTCTTTGCTATTTCTGAAATCACATTCCGCAATAGTTTTTATCGTGTACACTTGTTTCGAATATTGTTATAAATCTTAAAATGTTACTGTAAGTTACATTTTGTCGCGGCCTCCTGGATATTATTTCCTTTTTAATTAATGGAGATTTTTCAACATTATGATTTGTGACCACCATTACTGTGAAGTGTGAAGAAACAAGACGTAGGTACCTAGTGATCACTATTTCGTGACGTAACTGAATAATATATTTCGACTCTCGAAATCCAAATTCGCTGATGTTTTTCAATATCGAGTAAACGACAAAGGCGTAAAGATGTGGGAAGTGGATTCTGACACGGGGTCCCAAAGTGTATCTTCGGACGGAATTCGACGACGGCAAGTATGGGATCCCGAGGCCGAGAGTCTAGCTTCACCTATAGACGAACTCGATGAAGTACTAGCGGAGGAGGAGGAAGGATGTCCACTACCATCGACTCCGGAAGACCAACATCTTCTCGACGCCGAGATGGCAGAAGTGCTCAAAGCTGGCGTTCTATCCGATGAAATCGATCTAGGCGCTCTCGCCCACAACGCCGCGGAACAAGCTGAGGAGTTCGTGCGTAAAGTTTGGGAGGCTTCGTGGAACGTCTGTCATTTTAGACATCTGCCGCGGTGGTTGCAAGACAACGATTACCTTCACAAGGGTCATAGACCACCCCTACCTTCGTTCAGTGCCTGCTTTGCGTCGATTTTCCGTATTCACACTGAAACTGGCAACATATGGACCCATTTGCTGGGATGTATTGCATTCATAGGAGTGGCTATTTATTTCCTGTCTCGCCCGTCAATTGAAATTCAAATGCAAGAGAAGATGATCTTTGGTGTATTTTTTGTTGGTGCTATCATCTGCCTCGGATTTTCCTTTGCGTACCACACATTGTATTGTCACTCCGAAATGGTTGGAAAGCTGTTTTCCAAACTAGACTACTGTGGTATAGCTCTACTGATAATGGGGTCCTTTGTTCCTTGGTTATATTACAGCTTTTATTGCCACTACAGACCCAAAATTATATATCTTTCTGTGGTAATCGTGCTCGGTATACTGTCAATAATTGTTTCTCTGTGGGATAAGTTTTCTGAACCGCGACTGAGACCACTTCGAGCTGGAGTTTTCATGGGCTTTGGTCTGTCTGGTGTAGTGCCGGCTATACACTATGGCATCACCGAAGGATGGTTCAGTCAGGTCAGCAAGGCTTCTCTCGGTTGGCTGGTTCTGATGGGCTTACTTTATATTTTAGGAGCAATGTTTTATGCTCTCAGAGTTCCTGAACGTTGGTTCCCAGGGAAGTGTGATATTTGGTTCCAGTCACATCAAATATTTCATGTTCTTGTTATTGTTGCTGCTTTTGTGCATTACCATGGCATAAGTGAACTGGCTTCCTATAGAGTGACTGTTGGAGAGTGTTCTATGCCACCTTCATCTATTGCATTCTAGCTCTAGCCTCACCTGACACCAAAAGTGATAGTAGACCATAGAAAATATAGACTAATAATGTCTTCTTACAGTTTTTCACATAGATCTTGTTTTTAAATTTATAATTGTATGTTTTTTACTTTTTCACTGAGGCTGTTTAACAACTATCCAATAAGTATTTTGTAAAAACTCTTCACTGGTTCATAATATTTTCTTTGATGTTTTTGCTATTATTACTTTTGGGTCAAAAATATTTCTTGTTTCATTTAATAGAAAATTATGGGTATGAACAGGACTAATGGTACATTCTTGGAATTCCTGTGTGTGTTACTACTTATTGTTTATGATAATTATAATTAATTTATATGATAATAATTGGTGGAAGTAAGTACTATTAAAGTAACTGTAATTTAGTTAAGAGATACTTTAGCCTTGCACTGATAAAAATAAACCATACAGTCCATAGAGTTTTTTACCATAGGTTATGGATTTTATATGAAAAAATAAAACTTTTTGGAATGTACTTAATTTACAGTTATATTTGTTGACTACAAAAAGGGGTGATTATTGACTAAAGTATCACAATAACAGCCACAAGCCTTAAGCACATAATTTTCAAGATTCACATAATTTAAATTTTATTATTTATCAAGCATTTGTGAAGAGTGTGGTAAATGTTTTGTCGACAGTTGCACTGCTTAAGAGGTTTGAGCTGAAAATGTAGTTATAATACATAGTATTATTTTTGTATCTATTACTTTCATATTTAACACATTTAATCCTTCGATTGGAGGTTCTAGGAATTACCATTGTATTCTTTTGTTCTCGCGATCACCGGTACTCACGCGGGGCCTGAAGGATTAAATTAGAATCTCATATTTCATATAAGAATTTGATATTCCAGTAAATATACATATTTTTCTAGTTTTTTTTGCCAGATTCATAATTTTTATTTATTTATTGTTTTTATTACATTCCATCATCATTGTCATCAATCAAAATTATAACAACTGTTCAAAATATGATTAAATAAGGTGTTGAGGTAGTTTTCAAATAAAATAATATGTGGTCTGTATTAGTTATAATAAAGTATATTCTAAATTGTTATAAGTGTTCAAATATAATTAAAAGATTTTATGGTATAAAAAAAGTGGAGTTATAATATACAGTCAAGTGTGGTCAAGTACTTCTTGATATTGTATTGCATAACAAGTATGTTTATTGTTTAATAATTTGGTTTTAAAAATTAGAGCAAGTAAACTGATATTGTCAGTAATGCATATTAGAAATAATCGTAAATATCATTAACACTGATATTAACTGTCAAAATAAATTAGTTTCCTTATATTATGTTACATTTGTTTACAAGAAAATAATAGAAAAAACCCATCAGAGCCAGTTTGTATGTGACTGATAATAAAGACAATATTTTTCATAAATTTATATAATCATGTAAATATACAAAGAGGCTATAATTTCCATACAAAAATTGATCTTATACATTGGCTTAGCCGATGGCCCACAGGCCACATACCTACCTATTTGTTTCAAAAGTTTTTCATGATGTTTAAACACAACACAAAATTGTTGTTGTCTATATTATAATACATATAACCACTTTTTGTTATTATTACTTAACTTGTTTGTTCAACTATTCTTTGTTAATCTTTATTTGAAAGTATGCATTAAAGAATGATATGATAAATTTGGTTTTACTTATAAATAATTATAAGTAAGTAGCTTGTCTAATTTGAAAAGACGCGCCCCACCACTTCAAAGTTGATATAAATGAAAGATTTTTTGTACTGTGAATACGAGGGAGGGGCGCGTCATTTCAAGTTAGACAAGCTCTACCTACCTAATGTTAGTTCCAAAAAAATAATAATTATACATACCTACAATAGGTCATAAAATATAAATTATAAAAACAGCAATTCCCTACCTCAGTGCTAAATTCCCGTATTCACCGACGACACCTACAATTTAGGTGTCCATGTGCCAATATAATAGTAGGGGAGGGGAAGGTGGTATTTGTGTAGTCACTCGAGCGTTATGGAGACATGTTAGGTTTTTTACATTGGGTAAAATAAAACAGTTAAAAATATAATAAGAGTATTTTTTATTTAAGCGGTGGGTTCAGAATCTGCAGCCATTTTAAAGTTTTGAAACAGAAAATATTCTCACAAAATTGCTTATTTTGGTAAATTATAATTTATAAATTATTTAAGACAATAAGGACTTAGGGCTGGCTTACACGTATTAAGTAGATAAGTAGTTAACTAAATTTTAACTTATTTTTAAGTTCTTATGGCTGGTTTACACGTATTAAGTAGATAAGTAGTTAACTAAATTTTAAGTTACTTAATGCTACTAACTTGTGTGTTTACATGCAATTAAGTAACTTAAAATTTAGTTATCTACTTAATACGTGTAAACCAGCCCTTAATTGCATGTAAACACAAAATTTAGTAGCAAGTAGCAAGTTAAAATTTAGTAAGTACTAAACTAGACGACAATTAGAATTTAGTTACTATAGGTGTAGATCTATAGTAACTAAATGCTAATTGTCATTAGAATTTATTCTTTGCCATCAGAAAATCTGATGGCAAAAAGTGAGAAAATGAATTGACTCTAGCAGAATCAGAAATCAAATCAGAGAAGAAATCAGAAAGAAGAAAGATATTTTTTGTAAATCTGCTGTCAAAAATAGCCACTAGATTCTGTTAGACCTATACTTATCTACGTAATACGTGTAAACCGGCCATAAATCATTTAGTTTAGTGCAAAATAAAACATCTGCGAAGCTTAGTCAGGAAAATATGAAGCTTTATTTTTTACTAGATAACGCCCGCAACTCCGTTGCGCCAAAATTCGTTTATCGTGGCGGAACCGTACATTTTTCCAGGATAAAAAGTATCCTATGTCCTTTCTCGGGTCTCAAAGTATCCCCATACCAAATTTCAGCAAAATCGGTTCAGCGGTTTGAGCGTGAAGAGGTAACAGACAGACAGACAGACACACTTTCGTATTTATAATATTAGTAAGGATATTTTTAAACTTACTTTACCTGACCTTTGAATCGTCAGTAACTACTTTATTTATGGAAGCTTTTGTGAGAATTCTGATTTCTATACCATGATAACTAGACAAATGTCGGAAGCCTATACAAGCCTAATATCGAGCTAATCCAAATCCCCTCTTCCCGTCCCCAACTATAAGGGGCACTTAACCCGCTAACGCATGTTTTGTTTTCACCAACATTTAAGTGACACCTAAACTAGTATAACTTAGAGGATGAATTGTTGTCAATTCCGTCCCCATAACACTTAGGTGACGTATATTTGAATTATAACAACCTATGGCATAGGTATATGCAGCGACCACTTATCCCAACAGACGCCTAATGTTTTGATTTCTCTTAACAAATAATTGTGTCAATGCGCTGAGGTAAGCGACGCGGGGGGTGAGGGAAGAAATGCATTACGATTGGCCAATTCAAATTCACGGCATGTCATAAATCATAACTAGTGATGGGAAGTACGAAAAGCGCTGGCCAAAAGAAAAAAAAAACAGTACATAATATTTATTTTATTTTTAAGTGTAGAATGAAGAAAAGACTTTTATAAATTAATATTTAATCATTTTTAAAATGAATTAACTTCGTATAAATTCTCCGAACTGCAGGTTTCTGAACCGAAGATTTTGTAAAAAATACCAATCTTGTAGTTATGTATTTATACATCACACTATTTGCTAAATCCACCACATGATTGGTTTCTTCACAATGAAATTGATGGAAACTTATTTCTGAAAAAAGTTGTTCACCAATAAAGCTGCTTGAAGTTTTATTGACTAAAAACTCTGCTTTACGTGGTTCACTTTTCTTTACGCCTCCAAGATACAATTTCATGATAACTTCACAGCGACGGCAAATTTTAACAACACTTTGTGACGGGTAGATTAAGCCATGTCTCTGTAAGCTATAAAACTGTTAGCATTTTCGTTTAAAGTAATCAATGCCCCTATGCAGGTTTTACATCTCAAATGCTTTATTAAAGAGCTAGCAACAAAACCTGCTATGTACTCAATAGTATTTTCAGCAAACTGAGATAAGCAAATTGACTCTATGGCACTGTCTAAATCTTGATGACTATCGGTGCCGAACTGAATTTCGCTCTTATCTTCTGCCGTTGTAGTCAAATTTATTCTTTGCAGTGCAGATGAGCAGTTTAGAATTGATATATTCTCTAAAGGTATGTAGTTACCCGTAGATACTTCAACCAGTTCTGTGTGTATCAATATTTTTTTAACACGACGTGGTAATGATGATGATGACGATGATCATGATGATGAATTTGAATTGCGTAGTAGCATATGCTTTCTGTACTTAAAACAACGCCGAAACTCCCAAACGTGTATCTATAAGGAGTCAGGAGTTCTCTCAGCATCTTCGAAACCATGGTATACATTGACCCAATATTTGAATTTTTGGTAGCATATTCTTAGTACACTTCACATAAAACCAAAATCACCATATGTTTCCATATAAATTTCGAGGAGTTCCCTCGATTACTCCTGGATCCCATCAGGTCACCACTTTTGTGAACATGATACCAAATTGGAGTGAAACCTAATACAACAAAACAAAAATTTCGAAAATCGGTTCACAAACGGCGGAGTAATCGTTGAACACACAAAAAAAAATATCCACAGCCGAACATATAACCTCCTCGTTTTTTGGAAGTCGGTTAAAAATTTAAAAACACATACACACGTTTACAAAAACAATTCATAAAATATTACTCTTTTTCAACAATATGAAAAAAAAAAAACAATTTGTTTAACTGATAAAAAGTCAATCATCGCATCACTAGTGACGCTTGACTCGGCTTGACAGTAATGAAAGAAAGGATAAGGATTACTAGTTTGTGTATGATAGAAAGGGAAATACTTATAAACAAACGTTTTCCTTGACGTATTCGGACCAGCGTAAGTTGAGCTCTGAAGAAATTGATTCCTGACAATATAAATCTTAAAATTGGCTTACATATGAAAAGTTATGCCGTCTTTGCTAAAATTAGACGATTGGCTACATTTTCCACACCATTTTACTGTACAGGGAGCCATATTTCGCCTTTATCGTTGTTTAACTGGAAACTAATAATTGCATGATAAAAAACTAAAGATAAAAACCACGTCTTGTTGCAAACCGATATATTCTCTCAATCATGTCACAATTTTTCTGACAACATCAAATCTTACAAAAGTCACAATAGATTTTAAACCCAACCAGCCAGAGTTGTACATAGCCCCCCCCAAAGACGACAGTCTTTAATTATAATATAAGAAAAGGATATCACTCTAAGATAAATAGCAACTAAAGATATAACAACGTAGAAGATAAACTTAACATAACATTTCCCACAGATGAACATGATAACATAAAGTATCTATATTATAGAGTAATTAAGTGGACTGTATCTCAAATCTCAATGAAAATATGGTCGCTTACTACTTCTTACCATACAAGTAATAGGTTGGAAAAGAATCATATTAGTTTAACAATATGTACCTTAAGAACACCTTTAACAGTAGTATAACAATAATAAAATTAACCTTAAACATACATATCAAAAATCACAAAAAAATAAAATAAAACAATACTAATGCTCACAATTAGACATGCAAACCAATTGCTAATTATCAGGTTTATATAGTGACAACAATATTTATTATATTTCAGAGACCTAAACATTATTCGGTAGTAGGTAAAACACAAACTTTTGATACTGGTCGCTTTAAACACGTATCCTTACATTTTATGGTTACCACCCGCGTAACCTTGTCCAGCCCGGTATGTTTCTTAACGATAATACCCATTAGCCATCTTGCAGGAGGTAAGTCGTCCTCCTTAATAAGCACCACATCCCCTATCCCAGGTTCCGGACTAATTGCTTTCCATTTATATCTATGCATGAGAAAGGATAAATATTCTTTGGACCATCGTCTCCAAAAATCTTGCACCATTCGTTGACATAATTGCCATCGACGTAAAGTGCTTACTGTGGACTGTTCATATTTACAATCAGGAGGCAATAATAGTGGCTCACCAATGAGGAAATGCCCCGGTGTTAATGGTACAAACTCCTCATTTCCTCGCACACAACTTAGTGGCCGTGAATTCAAGCACGCCTCAATTTGAGCCAACATGGTTGTAAGTTCCTCAAAAGTGAGGGTGGAATTACCCATAACCTTATTCAAATGATTCTTTGTAGACTTAATTCCCGCTTCCCACAACCCTCCGAAATTCGGTGCTCGAGGTGGTATAAAGTGCCATTGAGTACCGTTGGTCGCTAGCCAATCAGATACCTCATTAGTAAAGTTACTGTTTTGATCATTCAACATTTCTTTTAACTCTCGCGATGCTCCTACAAAATTTGTCCCGTTATCACTAAACAAGTCACTACAATGCCCTCTCCTAGCAACAAACCTCCTAAAAGCCATCAAAAAACCTTTAGATGACAAGTCACTAGCTGCTTCAAGATGGACAGCCTTGGTAGACATACATACAAAAAGACAAACATACCCCTTATAGCGCCTACGAGGAACGGAATATTCTATAGACCTATTTTTCAGCCAATCAGGGCCTTCAATCCACAACCGATGATTTAAAATAGCTGACGGCTGAATACCTCGTGAGGCACAGTCTGCTGGGTTGTTCTCAGATTTAACATAAGACCACTGATTCCGATTGAGATGAAACATTATTTCTGCAACACGATTTCCAATAAATGTCTTCCATTTATTAGGATGACAATTTAACCACGCCAGCACTACCTCTGAATCTGTCCACGCGTGGACATTTGTTTTGGAAACGTTTAACACTTCAGACACTTCTGTTAATAGTTTCGCTAGTAACACCCCCCCACACAATTCCAATCTTGGAATTGAGATCTGTTTCACTGGGGCAACTCTCGTTTTGGCAGTCAGTAAGTTAATATGAACCCGATTATTAGCATCTACAACTCGAGAGTAAATCACTGCTCCATATGCAGATGAAGACGCATCACAAAATCCATGAAGCTCTAGTAACTGGTCGTCATTTTTACAATTAATCCAACGGGGTAACCGAAACTCCGCTAGCTTTTCTAGATCATTACGATAGATAACCCATTCTTCGAAAAGCTCTTTTGGTAAGTACTCATCCCAACCAATACCTGATATCCATAGTTTCTGAATAAAAATTTTTGTACTAATTATACTTGGTGCTATCCATCCTAACGGATCATATAATCTAGCTATATCCGCGACAACATTTCTTTTAGTTATAGGTCCATTCAGTGATCTCAATGGCAACTTTACTACGTATTCAAATTCGTCCTGCTGGCGATTCCAGGTAAGTCCTAGTATTTCATTAGTCTCAGATTGTTCCTCTAGCTTAACGTTTTCTACATTTCTTTCACTTACATTCTCTTGCATATACTCTCTTAATTCTTCACTGTTACTATTCCATTTTTGTAGCACGAACCCTCCTTCTTTCATTATACCATTCATTTCCTTGTATATTTGTTTAGCTTCATTTACATTTTGACAACCTGACATCAAATCATCCATGTAAAAATCATTTCTTACTCTTTCTGCCACTAGTGGATATTTACCACCTTCGTCTGTTGCTAATTGCATCAATGTCCTGACAGACAAATATGGCGCCGATGACAAACCAAATGTTACTCGAAGCAATCGATATTCACGAATTTCCTTCTCGGGTTCAGCTCGCCATAAAATTCGTTGATAATCTGTGTCACTTGGTGTAACTTTCACTTGTCTGTACATTTTTACAATGTCCGCGCAAAAACATATCGGATAAGTTCTCCAGCGCATTATCAAGTGACGTAGCTCAGATTGCAATCTTCGCCCAATCATTAAATCGTCATTCAAACTAACTCCGTTCACTTCTTTACATGAAGCATCAAACACAAATCTTACCTTGGTAGTAGTTTTGTCTGATCTAATAATTGGATGATAGGGTAGATACACGCCTTGCCCAAATTCTTCCATCGGAACAGCTTCCATGTGTTTTAGACTTAAATATTCTTCAAATGTCTTAATAAACTCTGTCTTTAAATAAAAATCCTTCTCTAAACGACGTTCCAATAAAACAAATCTTTTAAGTGCTATATTCCGCGATTGGCTGTAAAGACATTCCGGTATATCAGTCTTAAAGGGTAATTTAACAATGTACCTACCGCTCTCATCGCGACTTGTAGTAGCCCTAAATATATCTTCACATCGTTGCTCCTCTTCGGATAAAATCGCTTTAGTAAGATTAGGTTCATTTTCTAATTCCCAAAACGATTTGATATGCTCATCAACGCAAACATGCATGCTGGTTGAAAAATCTCCTATTGATTGTTTTTTATTACTCCCAGTTATTATCCAACCGAATATCGTATTTTGTAGAACTAAAGATCCTGACGGGCTCTTGCATAAACCTTCCTTTAAAATTACTCCATAAACGTCCGCTCCTAACAGAAGATCAACTTTATTAGGTATGTAAAATTCTGGATCAGCCATATTGACATTATTCAGAACCGGCCACGGTTCAATCATTACTCTTCTAGGTGGCAATAAGCCTGTTAATTTGTCTAAGACGAACGCTTCGACCTTGACTGTACTATCAGCTGAATAAAGATTAAGCTCGGTTTTCGACTTCACTACAACAGACGGAACGCCTCCTACTCCTGATATATTTTCTTTAATTACTGATCTCTTTAGGCTAAGTAATTGAACAGCTGCCTCTGACACAAATGATATGTGTGATGCGGGATCAATCAGAGCACGTAATTGTAAAATCCTGCCTGTCTTAGACTTCACATTAACGATGGCCGTAGCTAGTAATGAATAGTAACTTACGTTATTTTGAGAAAAAAAACTATTTGTTGAATTATGCTCCTCCCTATTGTTTAACAGTTGCGATGCAATATGTGCCGATGCAGCATTACCTAACGGCTCCATGTTCGGACTATGACTATTACCCGCTAGATTCATACCATCATCGTTAATAAAATGCAAGAGCGAATGGTGCTGCTTATTGCAAAATCGACATCGATTTGAACTCAAACAATTTTTCGCAATATGATTATTAGCTAAACAGTTAAAGCACAATTTATTTTCTTGGACAAAGTTACGCTTGTGGGCGACTGACAACCTTACGAACTCTTGACAGCTACTTATTTTATGATCATATTGTTTACAAAAGCAACAAGGAATCTTGTAGGAGTGTAAGGAGTGCACTACTCCACCAGGCCTAATTTTGCTAGTATTTATTTGAAATTTCGGTACATAATTTGGCATATTTGTTTCTAGATATTCAAGTGCGTGGAATCTATTTAACAAAAACTCTTTAAATTGGTCTAAAGTAGCTAATCTATTAAATTTGGTAAACTCACTTACCCGTGCCTCCCACAGTTTCCTTGATTCTCTATCGAGTCTCATACTTACTACATATATGACAATTATATCCCACGTGCTTGTATCAATACCTAAATTTGTGAGACAGTGCAACATGTTAGTTATATTATCTAATAGTTGTTTAACAGCCGTAGCTGACTCTGTTGAAAGGTCCCTTTGATTAAAAAAATCTCTAAGTATACAATTGGCCAAGAAATGTTTATTATTATACCTTCCTTCCAACAAAGTCCAGCACTGGTCGTAATTATCATTAGTAATGGGTAAATGCACTAGAAGTTGCGCAGCTTCTCCGATGAGATGGGCCTTCAGGTACTGCAGCTTTTGAACCTTGTCTATTGCCATGTTGTTGTGGACCAGTGACAAAAATAAATCCCGGAAGCTGAGCCATTCAGTATAGACGCCTGAAAAAATTGGAATAGTGATCTGTGGCAGCTTTACAAACGCCTGTTTGGAATTTCCAGCGCAGTCTTCTTTCATGGTTTTATCGCTGTAGATTGTCGCAAATTCCTGTAAATTATATTGTAATTCCGATTTAAGTTCCAAAAAAAATTCTTCCATCTCAGAGTACGTATCGTCTGAAAAATATGCCAATTATTTAATGGAATCAGGCGTTACTTTGCGGAAATCCATAGCTTAAAATTTAATTTATTATTATTTTAGCAATATTCCGCGAAATACACTTCCACCTTTAAGTAAATGAAGGTTGAACACCACTACACACTCGACGCGCGTTTCGCTCCAACACCGGAGCATCCTCAGGATGTGGACTCTACGAACAACGTCCGTCAAGTGCCGCCGCCGGCCAAAACACCGCCTTTTATATCCTATCAAGCCCCGCTACTATCCCCACTACCCCCACTACCCTCACCAGTACCCCCGAACATATTAATAAGCGGTGACGTAGTCAAGCATGTTTGGTCATTCAACAATGCGAATCTGTTATTTTTCTTTTCTTTTATGATCTCTAATTGTTCCAACACGCTCAGCCGAAGGCCTTTATCGCATTTATGTAAAACTTTATAGGAATGGCCATCGGGCACGGTATGATTACTATCTAAAAGATGTTTAGCAAAATGTGACTTATCAGGATGACCATTCCTATAAGCCGCGATATGTTCTTTATACCGAGTCTCAAATCTGCGTCCAGTTTGACCCACATATACACTATCGCATTCAGGACAATCGATCTTATAGACACCGGACTGATATTTTTCATCAATCCGGTCTTTGTTATGACACAAATGATGTTTTAAAGTATTATTTGTCCTGAATGCGACATGCATATCGTTGTTTTTCATTATTTTGGATAAGCGTACAGATACCTCTCCCATGTAGGTCAAACTGGACTTATATCTAACTATCTCCTTATCAATAGAACCTGCGTACAAAAACTTAACGAGTTCTTTCTTGTGTTTATTTTTCAAAATATTATTAATAATTTTTGGATTATACCCGTTGGATATCGCAATTTGGAAAATGATATTAAGCTCATTTTGATAATTATCTTTATTTATCATTATCATTTTGATAATTATCTTTATTTTATTAAGCTCATTTTGATAAAGATAATTATCAAAATGAGCTTAATATCATTTTCCAAATTGCGATATCCAACGGGTATAATCCAAAAATTATTAATAATATTTTGAAAAATAAACACAAGAAAGAACTCGTTAAGTTTTTGTACGCAGGTTCTATTGATAAGGAGATAGTTAGATATAAGTCCAGTTTGACCTACATGGGAGAGGTATCTGTACGCTTATCCAAAATAATGAAAAACAACGATATGCATGTCGCATTCAGGACAAATAATACTTTAAAACATCATTTGTGTCATAACAAAGACCGGATTGATGAAAAATATCAGTCCGGTGTCTATAAGATCGATTGTCCTGAATGCGATAGTGTATATGTGGGTCAAACTGGACGCAGATTTGAGACTCGGTATAAAGAACATATCGCGGCTTATAGGAATGGTCATCCTGATAAGTCACATTTTGCTAAACATCTTTTAGATAGTAATCATACCGTGCCCGATGGCCATTCCTATAAAGTTTTACATAAATGCGATAAAGGCCTTCGGCTGAGCGTGTTGGAACAATTAGAGATCATAAAAGAAAAGAAAAATAACAGATTCGCATTGTTGAATGACCAAACATGCTTGACTACGTCACCGCTTATTAATATGTTCGGGGGTACTGGTGAGGGTAGTGGGGGTAGTGGGGATAGTAGCGGGGCTTGATAGGATATAAAAGGCGGTGTTTTGGCCGGCGGCGGCACTTGACGGACGTTGTTCGTAGAGTCCACATCCTGAGGATGCTCCGGTGTTGGAGCGAAACGCGCGTCGAGTGTGTAGTGGTGTTCAACCTTCATTTACTTAAAGGTGGAAGTGTATTTCGCGGAATATTGCTAAAATAATAATAAATTAAATTTTAAATATGCCAATTCCTGTTCCTTGTCGCGTACTGATATAATTTGTATATGATTATCATTAAATTTTTGCCATTTTGTCTCTAGTGCTTGCACTCTTGTTTCTACATACGCTTTTGTAATCCTTTCCTTGGAACATTTTTTAAAGTTTATTTTCAATTTTAAAAGTTGCCCTTTTAGTTCTTCCTGAATGCTTAGCAATATATCCATACTGATAATATTTCTATCCGGCTCTAATCCGACCAAATGTTTAACTGGAAACTAATAATTGCATGATAAAAAACTAAAGATAAAAACCACGTCTTGTTGCAAACCGATATATTCTCTCAATCATGTCACAATTTTTCTGACAACATCAAATCTTACAAAAGTCACAATAGATTTTAAACCCAACCAGCCAGAGTTGTACAATCGTATTTTATTTAGTAGTAGACGCATGAGATGTACATAGGTCACGGAAGTGGTCGATAATGAGACAGATTTCGCTGTCATTGTCTCAAGTAAGACCTATTAGTCTTACATGTTGCCAGACAGTATTTGCCTTGCATTAGGCGTCTATTGGGATAAGTGGTCGCTGGGTATATGTGTAGGTATATCTTCTAGGGTTAATACGAGTATGAGGTCTGCGGCCCGCCTTTAGTTTGTTTTGCTACCTTGTGGCCTTTGCCTGCCAAAAGGTTGCCGACCGCTGACCTATGCGATTGATCCGTCAAACCATTAGGTGACCCTTATAATTTAGGGGATGAATTGACGACCCCGTAACACTTGCGCTTCGACTCTGCTCTAATATAAATTGACCCTTAGGTGACGTAAGTGGCGACGACGATGACGTTAGGTGCCTTGACAATGAATCTGTTATCGAATGGCCGTCTGATATTTTACTTGTAAAATAGCGAATTCCCATATATCTTAATATTAAAGAAAACCGCATCAAAATCCGTTGCGTAGTTGGGAAAAAGGGACATGAGGAATGAGGATTGAGGACAGAAAAAAGGACTTTGTTTTATACTATGTAGTGATATACTTCACCAATCAAGATCAAGATAATATACGTTACGGGGTTGTCAATTCATCCCCTAAATTATAATGGTTTAGGTGTCCGTGTCACTGAAAAAAAAACTGACGTTAGGTACCTACCCCTTATATTAGCTTAAGGGACACCTACATTTTAGGTGATGTTGGTGAAAACGGGCATTATTCTTCTAAGCCTGTAATCTTTTATACTTACCCTTGACTAGATTATCTATTGATTTAAGTGGACCTTGACATTTGGCAAGGTAACTCAAGGGCAGGTAAAATGAGCTTTGCATTGATATTAGGTGCAATATAATATCAATGCAAAGTCATCTCAGTGGTTCATGATATGGTCAAATCAGTGGTTTCAGAGATAAGCGCGTTCAAATAAGCCCTTTCATATAATTTCCCCCGTTTTTCCACATTTTCCTCTATTTCTTCGCACCTATTAGTCTTATCGTGATAAATATAGCCCATAGCCTTTCTCGATAAATGGTCTATCTAACACTGAAAGAATTTTTCAAATCGGACCAGTAGTTCCTGAGATTAGCGCGTTCAAACAAACAAACTCTTCCACTTTATAATATTACTAGCTGTCCCGGCAAACGTTTCTTTGCCATATTATACATAATATGTTACGCTCGAAGACCGAAATCGCTCAGTGAGCGAAAAAATAGCTCACAACGCGTTGTGATCACAGTGAAACAGCCACGACGCGAAATTCACTTTGTGGCTCTAATGAAATCGGCCACGACGCGTTCTGGCAATCACAAAAAGACCATAACGCGAAATTCGTGTCGTGGCTGATAATTATGCTATACGTTTTTCTTGTTTTGTTCTTGATTAATTAATCGTCCATAGGTATGGAAGATTATAATATTTGAATTACCATGCGTACTACAAAATATTTTTTCTTTTACTAAATCGCTGCATAACGTGTAAATTATCATTATTATTTATAAAATATCAAGTTCCATATAACTATCCGTACCTACAGACAGACAGACAGTAATAATATTAGTACGGAACTATGGATATTTTATAAATAATAATTATGCATACGTTATGCAGTGATTTAGTAAAAGAAAAAATATTTTGTAGTAAGTACGCGTGGTAATTCAAATATTATAAATTTACTAGCTGTCCCGGCAAACGTTGCTTTGCCATAATATAAAGTATTTCGCCCATATTATTTTATTGAAGTGACTAAATAAGTATGTCGCCATGGCAACGTCGATCGCTATCTCGTCGCACAAACAATGGTCGCCGTCAGTATCAGGTTGTAATAATTTACTATTATTTATTCAACAAATGCACTTATCAATATATAAAGTACCGAGTAGCCGATTCTCAGACCTACTGAATATGCATATAAAATTTGGTAAAAATCAGTAAAGCCGTTTCGGAGGAGTTCGTGGACTAACATTGTGACACGAGAATTTTATATATAAGATAATCTTCCATACCTATGGACGATTAATTTATCAAGAACAAATCAAGAAAAACGAATAGCATATCAGCCACGACACGAATTTCGCGTTATGGTCTTTTTGTGATTGCCAGAACGCGTCGTGGCCGTTTCACTGTGACCACAACGCGTTGTGAGCTATTTTTTCGCACACTGAGCGTTTTCGGTCTTTGAGCGTAACACATAATATAAAGTATATCGCCCGTATTATTTTATTAAATTAGTGACTAAATAGGTATGTCACCATGGCAACGTCCATCGCTATTCCGTGACCCGCGTCGCGTAAACAATGGTCGCTCTTTATAGACAAATAATTTGAAATAAAATAAAATTACGACCATAAAATTTAAAGATCTAAGCTATCCTATCTCTCAAGTTGGAAAAAAGCACACATTTAAAAAATAAAAACATTAAAATCGGTTTAGTAGTTTAGGAATCCATCGCGGACAAACATCGTGACAGGAGATTTATATATATTAGATGATTACTAGCGTAATTTGCAGTCTGAATTTCAATGACATATTATTTCTATCAGTGTATAATAATATTATACCTATTTAATAATTACATAATATTTATTTATCTGTTTATTTATTTATTTATTGTAAAACAAAGTCCCTGGCCACGTCTGCCTGTCTATCTGTTAGCGGTAAACACTAACTAGTAGGTTTGAGGTAGCAGGTAGGTAGCAAGGTAGCATGAGGTAGGGCGTTCCTTACGGAGATACCGTAATTAACCGTATTTCAAAATTCAAGCCTTATAAACTCTTATTTGAAATCTAAAAAGTTATAATAAAAATACAGAAATAATCTTCAGTACATCAACATCCTTTCCCCGTTTTAAATTTTCTATTTTTGTTTATTATACTCATGATATCAGCTTCCAAAGTAAAACCAATTTATTAAAATTCAAGCATACATTCAGCATCTCCTTAGGATTTACAAATTACTTTTATTTGAAACACACGCCAATACACCGTTTTAATTTTTTTTTAGGACAAAAAATAACTAAGATAAGTAAAAAAATTGGGTTTTGGTGCGATCTTGGCAACGCGGCAAAATATGTATGGCCAAGGTCGCTTGCTCGGGGGACGGCCTTAACTAGAAAGCGACGGCTTTTTTATGAGTTTTGAGGTTTTATTTATCTGGCAGTGATTTTCTTTTGTGGTTCACTAAAAATATTTTTAGTGTTTAAATATTTTGTAGTTCTTTGTCCAGGAACCAAGGTAATTACTATTTTAAGCTGAAAAATAATTCAAACATGTTAAATATTTTCGTATGAGAAAATTATTTTGGTGTATGTACTATGAGAATTTCGAAGGCACCCGACCTCTTAAGCCGCGGCTTAGGGGCGGTAAGTATAGGTACATAATATTTCGTATTTAAAATTTAAATATTGCGCGGAGGAAAAAATAAAGTGGTCTACGCTCATCCTCATCCATATCCATACTAATATTATAAATGCGAAAGTGTGTCTGTCTGTCTGTCCGTCTGTCTGTCTGTCTATCTGACTGTCTGTCTGTTTGTCTGTCTGTCTGTTACCTCTTCACGCTCGGACCGCTGAACCGATTTCGCTGAAATTTGGCAAGGAGATACTTTGAGTCCCGAGAAAGGACATAGGATAGTTTTTATCCCGGAAAAATGTACGGATCCCACGTGATAAATAAATTTTGGCGCAATAGAGTTGCGGGTGTCATCTAGTAAAAATATAAATCCGGCACTTATCTGGCTTCGTACGCGTTCCTACTAATAAGCCATAACATTCTATTAGAGGTAGGTAGGTACCTACATAAACCTTCCGAAAGAATCATAATATCGATTGGTGAAAACCACATTAAATCCGTGTACCATTCCGTCATCCGTGTATAACTGTGTATGTATACACTGTGTATACTAGTTAGTGTTTACCGCTAACAGATAGACAGACAGACGTGGCCAGGGACTTTATTTTACAATATTATGTACTTAGTTACTAAATAGTAATTAGGTATGATATTATACACTGATAGAAATAATAATATTATGTCGTAACGGGCTGCGCGATTACACTATCTGCGCAGACTTATTATTTGAAAGGGCTTCGCGAACTACTGCATAGCTAGCACGGCCTTTCCCAGTCGATTCTTCGGAAGAAAGTAATGGCAGTTTCTTTCCCATGTCTACATATCTTTTTCCCGAGCATGGCGCCACCATAAAGTTAATATACCTATCGGAATAGAGAAACAAAGGCCTGAGCAAGCGAGATGTCACTATCAGTAACACTGCGTGGTAGAAAGAGAAGCGTGATTTGAGGTTGCATAGCTTTTTTTTCATCTGTTTGACAGTCTGTCTGCCCCTGGGCCGATAGTTGTCAATTTGGGCTCTCAGAAAAATTGTGATTTTAAGTTAAATAATGAATAATTTTAAGAAATACTGCTCTAGAAACATGGTTAAGTGTTTGTGGAATGATTCTGGATCCACACATCGAAAAAACCCGGACAAATATTCATTTCACAGGTGAATTATTCTACATCGACAGGACCTAGTTTTAAGTTTATTTTTGCCAATTCCCTACGAGTTATTGGTATTTTTACGTCCGTGTTCACTTCTGTATATGTTTAATTATATGGAAAACATAACTTGACTAGCCATGGTGCACAATTTAAAGATATTTTGTGTAAACAATTTTCATCTATTTTACACTAGGGCTGCATCAAGTTATCGATAAGTTGTGTCGATATGAAAATATTTTTAGTTAAGTATACTAATTATCTAGGAATGTTGAAATGATAACATTCAACGTAACAATGATCCGTAGTTTATAATTAGTTTATATACTATCATGCATAATTTATCATTTTTAAGGTTCCGCACCCAAAGGTTAAAAATTAAGCCCTAGTAGTGGGGTCCCGCAGCCCGCTTTACTACTAAGACTTCGTTGCCTGTCCGTCTGTCCATCCGTCCGTCCGTCTGTCCATCCGTCCGTCCGTCTGTCTGTCTTCAGGCTGTATAACAAGAACCACTATAGTAATAGACTTCTGAAATTTCCACAGATGTAATGTCATTCTACATCCAATACGGCTGCTCATCCAAGATAGGGAAATAGTTGAAAGCACTTCTGCAAGATGGGCATCAAATAAAAGGGCTCAGTAGGCTCATTGAGAGTGAATTGAAAATTAATAGGGTCTAGTGAAGTCGTGTCGTGTCGTGTAGGTACTGATGTCACGTGACGTAACCTGTCGTGTCGAATCGTGTCATGACATGTCGTGTCGTATCGTACCGGGTTTTAGAAAATGCCCGGTTGAAACCGGTCACCCTTCATGCGCGAGTCCGACTTACACTTGGCCAATTTTTCAGATTTCCTGCTGACCTGGATACCAGAAATTCATGACTTAAAATAATTAACCGTCCAAACTGGACTCCGAAGAAAAAATCATGCATACGAGTACTTAATTATGCAGCAAGCATTTTGAAGAAAAGTCACATTTTACTTCAAAATTACAATTTTATTATATTATATATATACAGTTTTATTTTATCCCATTTTATAATGCCCGCTGTACACTCTCGCCGAGAGCTCTCGGGCGAGTCTCGTGCGAGAGCCCCTTGCCCGAGTGCGATCATGTTCATTATTGCTTAGTTCAATCGCAGATAAGAACTCAGAGAAGATGGTGGAAAACGACCATTCACCATTCACCATGCGATGCGATGCAAGATGTCATTGTAATCCAAAGATTTATAATCATATTTAATTTTATTTCTCATATATGATGACTGATAATGACGTTTATTATTGTTATTTTTCTGTTCTACACTGTCCAACAACGGCGGGACTAGTAGTGAAAGACGCGAGAGTGTACAGTAGTGCGCTCGTTTTCCTCGCGAGACCCTTTGTCTCGGGCGCAAAATACCGACAACGGACCGAGAGGGTCCGAGACAGGCGAGACGAGGCGAGCGCACCCATTTACACTCTCGCACTCGGGCCGCCTCGCTGTGTCTCGGCGAGAATGTATAGCCGGCATTATGTTTACAATCTTACAATTATTATTCCATGATCGATATTTTGTCGAATTACAAGATGTTTGTACATCACTGACACGCACACGTAAACATAATTGTATACACAGATGTAAATCAAATTTTGGTTAAGCTTGACAGCTCGGGATTGTTTCTCTATTCCGATAGGTATATTACCTTTATGGGCGCCACCCATCGACTTGAGTTTCAGTGGACAAAGACAAGAAACTTTTCCATAGCAACCATTATAGCAACGGCTATTTTGACAGTTAGTTTCTTGACTCTTTTTTTTAAATATGGCACTTCGGCTATAAAACCATGGCCAGTGTCGTGTAAATCGCGGCAAATTCAAAAATACGACTTGTAGCAACCCAATCTATAGTCGGAATTATAGTTTTGATCTACGAAATACGAATAATAAAACCTAAATAAGTTTATTACTCGTAGTTTGTAGATCAAAACTATTATTCCGGCTATAGACAGGGTTGCTATACATCGATATTTTGAATTTGCCGCCATTTACTCGACACTAGCCATGGTTTTATAGCCGAGGTGCCATATTAAAAAACAAAAAGAATCAAGAAACTAAATGTCAAAAGCGGATAAAATTGGTTGTCATGCTTGACATATAGATTTTCAAAAGCGGAAGAAATCGAGAGACGAAAGAAACTTTTTCTCCAATGTTTTTCCGGTAAAACTGTCAAAATTTAGTTTCTTTCGTTTGTCTACGACGGTATGCTAGCTACGCTGGAGCAATTTTTATGTTATTTGGCACCTGAGAATAATAAGAAGTAGACCACGTGAAGGATCATAGGCTATCGATTTTAATATTTTTTTCAGTGGCTAAGTATATATATTTTATACCCGTGCGACGCCGGGGTCGCTAGTTATTCTATAAAGTATAAACTACAATAGCCTGAAATGCAACCTTGCAGCAGCGTTGCACATTTAGGCCGGATTTCGGAATTCTTTATTTTCATGTTGCATCACTACAGCTACCGTGTAAGTTGTTATGTTTAGCAGTCTACAGTCGTACCAACCTTTAAACACGCGATTGCCTCGAAGAAAAATGTTTATTAGCCGATTTATCCGATTTAAAAAAGGAGGTTATCAATTCGACCCGTATGTATCATGTACTATGTAGGTAAAAGATGGGTAAAAGTAATATTTCCAGATGTCTTCTCGTATGTTAGTCATAATCGTCTTCGAACAATGTGCCAAACATTGTGTTTTTTATGTTTGTGTTCGGCTTCGCAAATCTCCGGAACTACAAGTCCTTTGTTTGTTGTATGGGTAGGTAGTAGGTAGTAGGCACCCAGTACAACAGTGTACTGCAAGTTTTTTTTTTTTTTTTTTTAATTTATTGTTTTAAGCAGGGGATTTTTTCCCAGCGGAAAATATCATCCCCATGATACATTAATTACAGTTCAAACAATACAAAATCAACACAAAGAAAGGAAAAAAAAATTAAAGATACATAAACAAAACATGCTAACGTCGACTTGCACAAAGTTTAAAAAGTTTATAAAGCCCTCTGGCAGCTATAGAATTTGGAAAAGACAAAACAGTATTTCAGAAACCTACTTGAAAATTATAATTAAATACATAAAAATAATCCTGTCTCTCGGCCTCGGCCCGGACACACTCCATCAGAACGTGATATACGTCCTCCACAACGTTACACTCCTCACAGTTGGGACTCGGCGTCTTCCTCATAAGGAAACCGAATGCGTTCAATGGAATATGTCCAGACCTAAGCCGAAAGGCAGTGGTGACCTCCTCCCGATTCAATTTTATATTCTCGAACCAAGGGGATCTGCACAACGTATGCTGGATAGTTCTGTACCAGATTCCCTTGGTTCGAGACCTTTCATCAAAGTATTCACTCCATACATTCACACACATCTTTTTCACTACATTCATACACTCATTATCATAACACAAACAATCCAAGGAGACCCCATCGTCAATCGCCTGTTTAGCTAACAGGTCGACTCGCTCGTTACCATCAATGCCGATATGCGCGGGGACCCACTGCAACACAACGCGCCTTCCGCACCTCTGTAAGTCCAGCATTAACTGTATAATTTGATAAGCAATCGGTGTTCCTCGAGACGTCGAGGTACAACGAGCTATGTGATAAAGCCATGGGCGTATATAAGGGGGGGGTCCTGGGGGTCCGGACCCCCCCCATTACTATCCATCTTACTTGTCCAATCGACAATATAATATTACTAGACGTTCCGCGCGGCTTCGCCCGCGTAAATTAGATATTTCATAGACAAATTAGTCCACAAAAAATAGCCTGTAAAATGATCCTGCACGTAGTCTACTTCTTATCTGTGGCAAATAACATAAAAATTACGCCAGTAGTCGCGAGATAAGTCCTTTCAAATAATTTCTCCCATTTTTTACACATTTTCCACTATTTCTTCTCTCCTATTAGTCTAAGAGTGATAAAATATAGCTTATAGCCTTCCTCGATAAATGGGCTATCTAAGCCTGAAATAATTTTTCAAATCGGACCAGCAGTTTCTGAGATTCGAGCGTTCAAATTAGCCCTTTCAAATAATTTCCGCCGTTTTTTTTTTCACATTTTCCTCTATTTCTTCGCTTCTATTAGTTTTAGCGTGATAAAAAATAGCCTATAGCCTTCCCCGATAAATGGGCTATCGAACAATAAGAGAATTTTTCAAATCGGACTAATACTTCCTGAGATTAGCGCGTTCAAATAAGCCCTTCCAAATAATTTCTCCCGTTTTTTTCTACACTTTCCTCTATATCTTCGCTACTATTAGTTTTAGCGTGATAAAATATAGCCTCTAACCTTTTTCGATAAATGGGCTATCTAACAATGTAAAAATTTTTTAAATCGGACCAGTAGTTCCTGAGATTAGCGCGTTCAAATAAGCCCTTCCAAATAATTTCTCCCGTTTTTTTCCACACTTTCCGTTATATCTTCGCTACTATTAGTTTTAGGGTGATAAAATATAGCCTATAACTCCTCGATAAATGGGCTATCTAACACTGAAAGAATTTTTCAAATCGGACCAGTAATTTCTGAAATTAACGCGTTCAAATAAGCCTTTCAAATAATTTTCCCCCATTTTTTCCACATTTTCCTTTATTTCTTCGCTCCTACTAGTCTTACCGTGACAAAATATAGCCTATAGTCTTCCTCAATAAATGGGCTATCTAAAAATGTAAGAATTTTTCAAATCGGACCAGTAGTTCCTGAGATTAGCGCGTTCAAATAAGCCTTTTCAAATAATTTCCCCCGTTTTTTTCACACTTTCCTCTGTTTTTTCGCTTCTAAAAGTCACAGCGTGATGTTATATAGCCTATGTCCTATAGCCTTCCTCGATAAATGGGCTATCTAACACTGAAAGAATTTTTCAAATCGGACCAGTAGTTCCTGAGATTAGCGCGTTCAAAAAAACAAACAAACAAACTCGTCCCAATTATAATATTAGTATAGATTAAAGTACATATAAAATTGAGGATTTTGTGAAATTTTGAAGTGCCTACCTGTTGCCATTATTGAAGCCTCCCTTAAATATTCATTTTATTATGTTTTTAGTATTTGTAGTTATAGCGGCAACAGAAATACACAATCTGTGAAAATTTTAGATGTCTAGCTAACTAGCTGTATCTCAAGAACCGCTGTTCTTGAGATACAGCTTGGAGACAGGCGGACAGACATCTAAGTCTTAGTAATAGGGTTCCGTTTTTACCCTTTGGGTACGAAACCCTAAAAATACTTTTGTTTTCCTAAACACATTACCTATTTGCTGCTGCGGAACCCTTCATGGGCGGAGCCAACTCGCACTTGGCCGCTTTTTTACATTAGGGACCCCCCCCTTATCAGAGCTATATATACGCCCGTGGATAAAGCGCACTTTTCGAGTCAGACAAAATAACTACGTGACTGACATCGAGAGAATTTATATATAATAGGGCCCTATGTATTGCAATGAGTTCAGCGCGCATAACAGAAATATTAACATTAACACTGAATCGGCGATTTATGTTGGTCTGGGGATCCAAAAATGCAGAACCGCTTCGATTTGTCTCCTTAGATCCGTCAGTAAATATTTTATAATAATTGTAGTACAATTTATGTAAAGATTCCTCACAACTCTGTTTGAGACATGAAGCTGTATAGTTACGTTTTCCCTTATCTATACACGGTAAATCACAATTAATTTCGAGATCTACGTTACTAATCCATGTATCCAAAGAAAAGAGACCCGATAAAACGTTATTACTCGTATGCACAGTTAAATAACAAAGTTTTCTATGAATTTCGACTAATAAAGGAAGTTTCTTGCGTCGCCAATACGAATTATTGCTAAGTGTACTGCAAGTTTCATGAAAATCGGTACAGCAGTTTTTGAGATAGAGAACTTTAAATTTTAATTCTCAGTTTCGTACAATCTTGAAGTCGGTTTTATCTTTTCAATATACTAAGTTAGGTACCTATTATTTTCGTAACTTCATACTTACTAACAGGCAACAGGTCAATGTAATGACCACAAATTAAGGTAAGTAAGTATAGGTATAATGAGTTAATGACTAATGAGTAATGACTAATAAATTTTAATCATCAATTGAATAAAACAGCGAAAACACGATGTAAATACACGTGCGGACCGCGGAAAGTAAATTTTGCTTTCAACAATAAAATTTATTCAGTGGCGAATCTATGTGGGAATTTAAATGAGGCTCGGCCTAGGGCGACATTAAGCGGGTCCACACTAGGGTTGCAAAATTACGTAATTTTACCGAAAACGCTGGTAAAATACGCGTATTTTACGGTAATTTATATAAATTACGGTAAAATTACCGGCTACGTATGTATGGTGAATGAAAGTATAACGGCGGGCGAGGCTAGCGTGTTGCAAGTTGCATCTTGCATACTGCGTGCACGTCGCACGAATCACGATGCGACGTTGCCGATAAGTGCTGTTTGCCATAATATTTTGCGCTATTGCGACTTGTTGACAGCTGTTGACGTCACTCGACAGAGCATACTAGCCCAGTAGGGTTAGTTCAGCCTTATATCATGTATGGGAAGCTGAAATTAATTTTTCAGAAATTTTTTTGCACCAGTGTTTAGCGGAGGTCAGAAATTGCTTAAATTCAAAAACTCGACCAAATCCGACGAGTGCGTTAGCCGCCATATTGGTTTGAAGGTCCAATCTTTTTTTAGCTATATCTCCTTCATTTTATTTTTTTACGAAAATGATAAGGACTAAATTTGATGTACATTTAATTTTCTACATTTTGAATTATTATAATTTTCATCGTAAAATCAATATTTACGGAGATAAATGCAAAAAACAAGTCAAAGTATAATTTCGCTTGTATGACAAATATTATCGAATTTAGCGAAAGTAATTGTAGAATAGAAACAAAGTTATAGGTGATTTCCTATAAATTTGATCCTTATGACTTTTTTTAGAAACCAATATTTAAGCTCCTACACCTATGGTAAATGTACCGAGACCCAAGCGACTGGATAAAACTGAATATTTCTGATCATGAATTAGACCTTATTTACTATTACGGCACAACCTACACCTAAATCATTATTAAAAAAATGGCCAAGTGCAAGTCGGACTCGCTCATGAAGGGTTCCGTACCATTATTTTTTCAATGCAAAGACAGACAAAAATTTGTGCTTTTTGTATGGGCCCCCCCCCCCCTTAATCTTTACTTTATTTTAATTTTTAAAGTACAAAAGCAATTAAATATTTTATGCTTATTTTAACTGTCTTAGTGCTGCTATATTTTTGGTATTTGTTGTTATAGAGGAAACAAAATACATACTTAATATCTAAAAATTTCAAGTCTCTACCTATCACCGTTCTTGAAGTCTGGAGACAGACAGACGGACAGGCAGTGAAGTCTTCATTTTAATTGTGGTTAATTTAATGAGCTACAAGTTTATTTCCGTATTTTTTCTGTATTTGACAATAATCGCGATACAGGTCAAAATTATACTTGGACTTGTTTTTTGCAGTTATTTCCGTAAATATTGATTTTACAATAAAAATTATAAAGACTGAAATTGTAAAGAATCAAATTAGCGACAAATTTGATATTTATCATTTTCTTGAAAAAATAATAAAATTAGATATAATTAGCTAAAAAAATATTGAAACTTCAAACCAATGTGGCGGCTAACGCACTCGTCGGATTTGGTCGAGTTTTTAAATTTAAGCTATTTGTGACCTCCTCTAAACACTGGTGCAAAAAAAATCGGACTATAATTAATTTTAAAAAAATCTAACTCTACTTGGGTATACTGATACAGCAAGCCGGTGGCCTGGAAGTTATTTTGTTTTGACTGACTGCACTAGACGTGCATTAAGTAACCATATCCCCATTATTAATGAAAAATATGCCACGAACTCGTCAAAAATCGTTTTTTACCAAATTTTACCGTAATTTACCGTAAAATATAATATTTTACGTAAAATATCGTATATTACCGAATTTTACGAAAGTAATCAGGGACCGATTAATCCGCTATACGGCTGTAGCGGTATCGATACAAACCGTTTTATTTTAAATATCCATATGCATGGTTTTCAACTATTCTCTTGTCTTAAGCGGTATTAAACCGTTTAATATAGCTGCGGTGATACCCGAAAGAGACAACAAATTAGTGGGAGGCGCCGCGGCTGGGATCAAAGCCATAAAAATCGGTGTTTTTTCTCTTCAGTAACTTGTTAAGACTTGAAGAATGTACCTTTACTGACTGCTGTGCAACATTGATTACAATGACAAGTCAAGATTTTTATATACCAACCGGTTCCAAACGCAAATACTCGTATATACCCGAAACTGAAACGGACACTGAAGACTTTTTAAGAAATACGAAATCTGCTCAGCAATGCGAAACTGATTCCCAGCCATTTTTTAAAGATGGCGATGAGGAATTGCTAACAACTTATTGTACGGGTACGGCAACATTGAATGGTTAGTACATATTATCTACTCTTCTATCTATCTACCTGTTATGTGTTTCATATTATCTACGTGTTAAGTAGCAAGTTACCAATATTTATTAATCGTTACTCATTTTAGCGTTAATGGTAGAGATTTCCACATGGCCTTTTGTACGTTTATGGGTTCCGTAGCCAAATGACAAAAACGGCACCATTATAGATTCTGTCTGCTTATCTAGTAGTCAGGGCTTCAAATATTATTGTAATTTTTTCGTAACGTTCCTGCTTCAAGAGCAAAGATAACGGTATAAAAATTTACCCGATACTAAAAATAACGTTAAAAGTTGAAATTAATAACGGTAATCGACGCAAAACCGCGGACAGACGGACAGACGGACGGACGGACAGACGGACGGACGGACGGACGAGCGGGCGGATGGACAGACGGACGGACGGACAGACGTACAGACGTACAGACGGACAGACGGACAGACAAAATAAATGATATATTGGTGTATGTAAAGTACATGTATATTATACATACATATACCAAAATAAATTTCTTTTTCACGTTTATTCTTATGCATGTAGTAAATAAAAATCCTGGCTGTGTGTCCTGAACATTGTGATTTGACAGATCGCCAAAGAATTAAATAAATTAATAAACTAATTGATTTTAAACATTGGATTATTGTGTCAATAGTTATATAAGTACTTTTATCCTACAGAAATGCCTATGACTACGTCTGAGCGACAGCGGAAGTATCGTGAAAAGTTAAAACTGGAAAATCCAGAAAAATTAGAAGAATAAAAAAGAAATAACAGATAAAGAACAAGAAAAAACTATAAGAAAATCGAAGAATTTTCGGAAACCAGACAAAAACAGCTGCGTGAAAAATGGCGAAAAGAAAAAACGAAAGTGCCAAATAAAAATTATCAAAAAACTTCAGAGGAGGAACACAAAACTAAAAAAGAAAAACGCAAAATTCGCTCTATTTTGTCAACAGAAAATTCTAAGCTTAAAATGGTCATACAAGAAATGTCTACGAAAATTAAAAACCAAAAGAAAACTATTTACCGTTACAAAAAAAAGACAATAAAACTAACAAACATCATACACAAATTACAAGAAAAAAATACTATAGATGACAGTAAGATTAAAAAAGGAACTAATAAGACTAAAGAGGACCTTAAAAAGAAAAAAGAAACTGAAGAAGAATTAAAGACTGAAGAGAACAAAGAAAAAGGGATAGAAACTGGAGAACCACTCTCTCTCACACCACTCTCAAAAACACATAAATTTGTAAATGACAATCTTCCTACAATACTCAGTCCGGAAAAGCAAAAAGTTAAAAGAGCCTTATTAGAAAGTAATGTTTTAAAGGAATCTTTATTACAGCAATATAAACAGTCTAAAAATAATTCAGAAAGAGATGTTCTGAAAAATGTAGTAAATAGCAAACTAGTGTGGGCAGTACACAAGAGCACTCTCTATTCCTTTTATACTCTCATAACCCAGTGGGACGGACGACCGACACGACTGGCGAGAGATCAGGCGCAGGACCGACTTTTTAAATGCCCATCCGACGCATAGACCATCTTACTTGTCAGACAATCAGGTGATCAGCCTGCATTGTCCTAACCAAACTTGAAAATAACATGCTTCCAACGCGGGAACCGAACCCACGACCTCCGAGTCAAGAGCCATCCTCTAAACCACTGGACCACGGAGCCGAAAGTGGCACTGCTGGTAGTGGTACAGCATAGGCTTATGAAAAATGATTTTTATTATTAACTAGCTGACCCGACAGACGTTGTCCTGTCTTAACGATGATTATTTAATTCGAATTGGTATAATTAAGAAAACAATAGATTAAAAATAGTATCTTCATGCTAAATTACATCAAAATAGATTAAATAGTTTAAAGCGAAAATCATAAAAGTTTATTGTGCAGGAACCGTACATTTCCCGGGACAAAAAGTATCCCTTGTCCTTTCCCGAGACTCAAAGTATCTCCATACCGAATTTCATAATAAAAAAAATAAAAAAAATATATCCACAGCCGAGCATATAACCTCCTCGTTTTTTGGAAGTCGGTTAAAAATAGACTGAATAGTTTAGGCGAAAATCATAAAAGTTTAATGTGCGGGAACCGTACATTTTCCGATACTAAAAGTATCCCTTGTCCTTTCCCGAGACTCAAAGTATCTCCATACCAAAATTCATCAAAATAGATAGAATAGTTTACGCGCAAATCATAAAAGTATATTGTGCAGTAACTGTACATTTTTCCGAGACAAAATGTATCCTATGTCCTTTTCCTGGTTCTAAGCTACCTCTCCACCAATTTTCAGCCAAATCAGTTTATCCGTTCTTGAGATAAAAGTTTATTTTGCGGGAACCGTACATTTTCCGGGACCAAAAGTATTCCTTGTCCTTTCCCGAGACTCAAAGTATTTCCATACCAAAATTCACCAAAATCGATTGAATAGTTTACGCGCAAATCATAAAAGTATATTGTGCAGTAACCGTACATTTTTCCGGGACAAAATGTATCCTGTGTCCTATTGCTGGTTCCAAGCTACCTCTCCACCAATTTTCAGCCAAATCGGTTCATCCGTTCTTGAGTTATAAGTGGCGTAACTAACACAACTTTCTTTTATATATATATAGATTAATGATTAATCAATAAATTAAAGGTATCTGTCACTTTAACTGTAAGATATTTCAATGCTGCTCTCCATTAGTAGCTGTCTTTATTGCTCAAAGATTTTATGACGTAACTTAGTCAGTAAAACACCGTGCAACTCTTCAAACTTCCTCTTTATGTATTTCACTATATTAAAGGAGTCTGCTTATAGTCCGGTCTAATTAGACTAAAAAATAGGGGTGAGGTTACATTAATTCCGACAAGGCTGAATATTGGTAGGATTGTTCGATATGTTACGCTCAAAGACCGAAAACGCTCAGTGAGCGAAAAAATGGCTCACAACGCGTTGTGGTAATAGTGAAACGGCGAGGACGCGAAATTCGCGTCGTGGCCCTAGTGAAAACGGCCACGACGCGTTCTGGTAATCACAGAAATACCACAAAGCGAAATTCGTGTCGTGGCTGACGTGCTATTCGACCACAACGCGTTGTGGTAATCGAGTAAAGCCATGACGCGTTCTGAGCATTTAAAAACAGCCACGACGCGAATCCGTGTTGTGGCCTTAAGTGGGCGACTAACCCGAAATTGTCGATTTTATAATTCATTTTTATACTTGAAAATAAGCCCCAAATTATTTCATTTTCAAAAATTAGATACTACATTATATGTCCAAGAGTTCAATCTGAGCAAAAACACAATGTCTTAAATTTTTCTCGATAGAAAAAACTTTTCATACATTAGGTGACCTTGAGCGGTAAAGGATAAAGGCTGACGTTACATGACAGTTCGAATGGAACTAAATTTAAAACTGTATTAGTATGGGAGTTACGTTTCCTGGTTTTATTATTCGTAGGCGGTATAAGAAAGAAATGGGTCCGCAAAGTACACAAACTGAGACGTCTTAAAGAGATAGAGGACTTCCTTGTCAGAGATGACAATAGTCGGAACACTGCGGGAAAAAAAGAAATTAAAACCGTAGACAAAAATCAAATATAGAGGAGGTATTTATTAGATTCTCTAAAAAAATTACACAGGAAATATTTAAAAGAAGGTGGCCAAGCTTCATACACAACATTCACAAGGTGCAAACCACTATATGTGTTGGATCCTAAATTATCTGACCGAAATACATGTGCCTGTGTAAGACATGAAAATGTAAAATTTATGGCTCAGAAGCTAAAGCAGTTGGACGTAATCAAGTCTGATAATTTAGACAAATTAGTTGCAGAGATAACTTGCAATAAAAAAGAAGTTAAATGTATGTATGGACAGTGCAAAAAATGTTCGAAGAAAGCTATAAATTATGATTTGGGAAAGCGGAGTGAACAAGATGCAATAACATACTTCCTGGGTGACTAAAAAGCATGAATATGAAACAAAAAATAAAAATCAAGAGAAACAAAAAAAGATTACAAGAATAACTAGGTACTAAAGAAAGAACGACTGGTACGATTGGTACATTAGTGAAGACTTTTTCTGACCAAATGCAGAAATTCAAAATACATTCGTTCAATATTGACCATCAATCAAAAATGTATACTAAATGCAAAGAAAACCAGGGTGAAAAAGACATTATCGTCCGCTGTGACTTTTCCCAAAATTACGTTGGCAAAATGGCAGAAGAGGTACAATCCGTCCACTTTGGTGCCTCTAAGCAACAAATAACGCTACACACAGGTGTTATCTATTACAGAAACGAAGAAGATGAAAAAGTGCAGGAAAAGTCATTCTGTTCAGTTTCACCAATTAATGATCATGGCCCGGTAGCAGTCTGGGCGCACCTAATCCCTGTCTTGAAATTCATACGTTTAAACTTTCCAAAAGTGCAAGTTTTACATATATTTACCGACGGACCTACAACACAATATAGAAATAAAACCAATTTCTATATAATGCACAAAAAGACTAAAGAATTGGGCTTTGACTTTGCGACATGGTCATTTTTTGAAGCTTCGCATGGGAAGGGCGCAGCAGATGGCGTGGGAGGCGCTGTAAAAAGAACTTTAGACAAAAAGGTCACATACGGCCATGACATTACAGACGGAGAAACCGCTTACAACACTTTGATACATGCCAAGTCCAAAATAGATTTTTTTTACATAACAAACGAAGATATTCAAAAATTACAAAATGACTTTGATTTGACTGGTTTAATACCAGTGCCCCAAACAATGACGATTCATCAAATCTTGTCTACAGACAAAGAAAATTTCATTAAATACAGGAAATTAAGCTGTTTTTGCTAAGATAATATCGCTTGTAGCTGCTATGAGATCCAGGAGCATGATTTAAAGATGAAAAAAATATTGAGAAAAGAAAAGAAGAAGGAAACAAAGTACTCGACAGAAACATCCAGCTCAAGTGAAGAAGAAGATACTATAATATACACACACCGGCAAAATTAGCGGAACATAAGTAAAAAGGGCCACAACTTGAATTCAAGTGGGTCGGGCTGTGTGAAATCCTTTTTTATAGTTTCTAAGCTCATTTAAGAAATAAAATATTGAACAAAACTGGCAAGTTGACAAATTTTTATTGCAATTATGCCCTACTAAGTGTTTTTCGATGATTGACGTTGTAAGTGTTTCTGATAAGAATGGCGTTTTTAGCGGGGTGCAAGGTATGCCAGCTCATTTGATTGTTTGGTTTTTGGAAGAACACATTGCTTGGATACAAAATTAGTGGATTTTCCAGCATCTACGACAGCTAGAGCTGTAACCACGATAGAGAAAGGTCACACCTACCGTTCGGTCAGTCAGGCCTTAGGTGTGTCGGCTTTCGTGGTCCATCGTAAATTTTAACGCTACAGAGAGACTGGATCTTACGTTCGGAGACGAGAACAAAGCAGATATCGGGTGGCAAAGGTTCAGGATAACCGTTTTGTAAGGGTACAAGCCTTAAGAAATCGACCTTAAACTGCTTTGCAGAGATGAAACCTATAGGAACAGGTCCGAGATGTACCTGTAAGTGATTGTACAGTAAGAAGAAGACTCAAAGAAGTTAAATTAAACTCAAAGGTGCCAGCAAGGGCACCAAAACTTGAGACAGGGCACCAAAGAGCCAGGCTAAGATTTGCGCGTGAACATCAAAATTTGACAAGTGGGTGAAATCGTGTGCTGTACAGTGATGGGAGCAAATTCTGTGTAAATTTTATTGACAGGCGATAAAGAATGTGGATAAATCGTAAGGAACGCTATAGACCATCAGACTTAACGGAAACAGTGGTATATCATGCAGGCTTCGTAATGGTTTGGGGTTGCATATGATTTGGAGCCCGCACAGAGCTGATGATTGTTAATGATGGTACTTTGACAGTACAGGGCAATAGCACAGACATCCTAGAACTGCAGGTTGTGCCTTTTACACAGTTTTAGGTAGTAACTTCAATTTTTTGCGCGTCCATACTCCATAGAGTAAAAAAATCGGGCATTATGACCTAAATGATGCTAGCGTAGCCCAGGTGGAGAGGTCAGCACGGTCTACGGATGTGGATCCGATTGAGAACGTGTGGCATATCAATGGGTGAACGGTACGAATTAAAACTCCAGCTCCAAAATGTGTTCAGGAGCTCGAGTTGGCGCTACTGGAGGAGTAGAAGAATATCCCACAGGAAATTATTGACAATCAAAATGCAAGCATGTAATGGCGTATCCAGACTCTCTTCAGATCCATAGAAGGCATTACATGCTGTTAACATGGCATTTCTTAAGTAAAAATGAAGAATTTAACTTAAAAACTTGCTACTGAAATTTCAAAGATTTTTCTTAATTTTAGATTTTTGCAGATTTTTTTAATTTTACACGTTTTTATGCCCTAAATTTATATAAGTTTTATTTTTTAATCATCAATTATTAAATTAATAAATAAATATATAAAAAAATGCGATTAATTTTCAATAAAAATAAAATTTTATTATGTTCCGCTAATTTTGCCGGTGTGTATATATGGACACAGATGACGAACCCTATGATGTTGACTCAGATTTGGAAGAAGCAGATATCAAATCAATTACAGATGTTGACACTGAATCAGACAGAGAACCACAAGACATTAAAAGGGAAAAAAATAGGCTAACACAACATAAAGGAACAAACCTCAGAAAAATCTCTGTATCAGATGAAGAAAAAATTGTAAATTATATTGATATTAATACAAACGATGACATTCCTGCGGCACAAAATAAAATACAACCTGAACTACTTGCAGAAGATACAATGAGTTTAGACGAAGACCAGGAATCAAAAGTTGAAACTGTCGCGGTTGCACAAATTCACACGGAAAAACCACCAATAAGGAGAAGTCCTCACCTTAAAACGACAAAAACTTCAATGTTAGATGAAGAACAAAACAAAGTATACAACAGCAGCAGCAGAAATAACAGAGATACAAACATTGATTTAGATGTTATTGAACCCTTGGCTTCAATTGATAATATTGATATCAACAGATTACCTATAGTAAGTGACAGTTTCATTATTGATGACGCAGACGTTGCATCTGACTTTAGTTTTTCTTTAATTGACGTTTCAAAAACTTCTCAAAATGAAGCTAATATCCAGTCACGTAAAAGAGCTTGTGATGAGAACAAAACAGACAACATATGTGCTAAGAAGCGTTTGAAAACAAAAACACGTAATTGTATGAAGAGAAAAAAGACTACTACTAAAAATGACAGGGAAAAGAAAAGTGAAAAACCAGTTTTGAAGTGTGTGGGTTGCGAGGAGGATCTTATTAGCGATGCTGAAGACGATGACGAGAAAAATATACAATGTAAAATACTCACTTTCAATTTTGAACAGCAATAGTTACACTGGCTAATATTGTTTTCTTCGCTATAGGTAAAATGTCTGTGCACTGCATCTTTTTTACCCTTTGGCATGATTATTTACTGCAAGTTAATAATTTGAACTAAATTACAATCCGTCTCATTAGAAAATGGGAATTAATTACTTTTTGCTCTTTACCAATTCAATATCAAGGAAAGACAGAATGTAAAAAACAATATAGAAATGGCGGAGAACTTGCATTAACCCATCAAGCCCCGCGCGAGCACCGGTGATCGCGACAACAAAGTCAATAATGACGATTCCGAGAAATTCCGATCGACGGATTAAATAACATTATCTTGTATCTTATGTCTTACGCAAATAAGATCGTTTTTGCGTAAAATGGCGCGAATTCTCGTTGTGACATGATTAAACACATTCAACTAATAACGTTCCGCGGTACTTACAATATCACCTATCCTTTTTTAACACAGAAAAACGAATGAAAATGAACCTTATTTATAAACGGTTTATTTATACCGTTAATTCAGCCGTATATACGGCTGATGCGCATGTCAGGGTTTTTCAGAGAATCGTATAAATTAAACAGTTTAAAACACCAAAATGGGTAACCTTTTCGGTCCCTGAAAGTAATTTTACCGCTTTTCATCCCTAGTCCACACCAAGCGAGCCGCCTGGGGATGCCTCGGGCGAGGCCCGCCGCGCGCGGTATACGGGCGAGGCGGCGTAGTATTTACAAAATAAATTGTAGTTCACACTTCACGTTATTGTTACTTACCTAATTAGAAATTAGTACTCATGACGCATTTAGTAAACCATTACCGTACATTTGTATTAAAAGTTGATTCAGTAATAACAGGTAATAATAATAATCGTTAAGTTTGTCTATCTGCTACAGCGTGGCTAAAGCTATGTCGAAAATATTTTAGAGCATTGTTAGTTACTGGTACAACAGTAAGAATATTTTAGGCCCTATCACCTATGATTTATATGAATTAATATGATACAATTAGTAGAAATAAGAATTTATGTTTTTGGTATATTGCCAAATTAACAAATATTTCGATGCGGAAATGAGTTATTCATGTTTGCTACTGTGCCGAAAAAAACACAGGGGTCAGGGTTCCCTAGAACATTTTTTTTTTAATTAAGTACTAAGTACATATTAAGCAATTTTTTTTGTGAGTAGCTTCATTTTGATAAGACGAATAACATTTTTATCTGCGAAAAATCTCGAAAGTGGTAGTTATCAGAGATAGAAAGGATTTCATACTTTGATTTGATGGTCCTAAAATATGGATTGTTCTATTTGTAGTACAATATAAATTAAGTAATAATTCGTCTATGGTAATACATCAAATTAATATACCTAATAGTCATACAAGAGAGTCTGTAACCTAATGGGTAAACCTTTGGTTCGCACTCCTAGAGGGTGCAGGTTCGATCCCGGGTGGAAGCGTGTATCTACCAATGAGACATTTTCTAATATAATATGTAATCTAATACATGATACGGACACTCATACGGTGAAGAAAAACATCGTAAGGAAACCCGCACAATGCACATAGTTGGTCCCAGAGTCCCAGACGTTTTGACTAGTTCTTTTCTCTGGACTAGGCCGACTATGTTGCGAGAATGCCGTATGTGCTTGGGCAGGGCCCCCGCTACCATATGTGCAAGGCGGCCCGCGCCAAATCGCCATCTTTAGGGGCGCCAAAACCAAGGACCCAATAAATTTGCCTAGAGGGGCGCCAAAATCCTTTTTTTGCACACAGGCGGCAGTAGCCCCGGCGGCCCTGTGCTTGGGCAATCATACGGTCATTTAAAAATCTTGTCCCAGGTAATACAGTGTTATAAATAATACACAACATACTTAGCTTATTTTGGAATTAGTTACAAATATTGGCAGGTAGTCTAAAGTGCGTAAAGATATATGTATTTTGTGGTGCTATCTTTTGCAGCTTTGTAATTTCCGGGTAAATAAAGTAATTAACTGATATTAATTTCAAAGTTCACTCGTCTCTAAGTCTTGTTGTTTACTTGTCTAAAATATATCCATACCCTTTAGATTAGTATAATAGTGATTTATCGCCATAAGATATTATTATTATGTTTTTATATATTATTTGGCAATGAATTGTCTAATATAGACTAAAATTCAGTACGTTAATAAGAAGGAAATAGTCGTTTAGTTGATTCGTCTCTAATCTCTAGTCTCTACTGAAGCAGTTCAAGATTATTATTTTTAACAAAAAATTAAAACCGACTTCCAAGGTAGAAACAATAATAACATTAATATGTTCTACTAAATACTAATACTAAAAAGTATTGAATAATTTTTACTATCTAATAGTGCCTTTTTCCGAATTCGGCTAAACCTCAACTATTTCTGTATTCAATCTTCATAATTTTGAAGTCGGTGCCAGTTCCAAAAATTTTAAATATTCTGTCAGAGGACTGAAGATTCAGCTATCTGGTACCGACTTCAAAATAATGAAGATTGAGTACAGAAATAGTTGAGGTTTAGCCGAATTCGGAAAAAGGCACTATTAGATAGTAAAAATTATTTAATACTTTTTAGTTCATAATATTAATGTTAAGTATTATTGTTTTTACCTTGGAAGTCGGTTTTAATTTTTTGTTAAAAATAATTCATTGACATATTATTATGTACTGTCTTTTTTAAACTTTTTGTGTCCTTCTTTTCCTATTTATAAAGTATTTTAAACACTTATTTTTTTTAAATAATGCTGCATGATGTTTATGTTATAGTTTAAATTAGTATGTAATCAATTTTTCCTTTCGTTACCCAGAGCTTGTAAAAATAATTGAATAACAATATCATTCCAATACCAACACGTGATCTCGGCAGTCAGACGCACGATGCACGTGTTTGTTGGTGGCATTGAACGTAATTCGACTGAGGCCTGCCACGAACGTCCGTATGCTAATAGGGCTAGCGTCTATTATTTACCGCTACATTCTGTCTGCGGTTTTGGCTGCATAGTATTTGTTTTGCAAACATTATCTAAGTTGGTTAGGAAAAATGAGACCCCAAAATAATTAATGTACTTGCTTATTACTTATAGGTCTACCAGAATCTGATGGCAATTTTTGACAGCAGATTTAAAAAAAAATATCCTTGATCACTGGATAAATTTTTTAACCGACTTCCAAAAAACGAGGAGGTTATATGTTCGGCTGTGGATATTTTTTATTTTTTTTTATTTTTGTATGTTCAACGATTACTCCGCCGTGAGTAAAAATAATGAAGAAAACGACGTTAAAATGATGAAGATTGAGTACAGAAATAGTTGAGGTTTAGCCGAATTCGGAAAAAGGCACATTTAGAGAGGAAAAATTATTTAATACTTTTTAGTTCATATAATAAGGATGTTATTATTGTTTTTACCTTGGAAGTCGGTTTTAATTTTTTGTTAAAAATAATTGCCTTCAGATTCTGGTAGACCTATACCTACTTACTTAGAGTTTAGACTGACGAGGCATTATCTGTATAATCATAATAATAATTATAAGGGTTGGACTGGAAGAAACCAGGCACTATGGGAAAAAGACTTAGAAAAAAGAATTTACGAAATGGCCAACCCTATCAATAATTATTGATAACCGTCGATATATGGAAACCGATAATACAATCTACTATGTAGATAACAATATTTTTTATTCAAGTAATAAAATAATTTAGGTCATTGAAAAGGAGCTAAGGCTTTTGATGCTTTTGCCAAAAAAAAACCACTAGCGAGTATCAGATATGACTCAGGAGAAGTAAAACTGCCTCAAGTTAATAACAATACAAATTACAATATCCTAAAAATTTTACAACACAGGATAATGTGTTGTAAAACCGGGTATAGTCTATGACATATACATTTTCCAGTTTTAATTGTGTTGTGGAATATCCGCGATTACCAATAGACTTGTCTATAATGTTATTATGCAGAACATTAACCGCAATGATTTTATTAAAACCATTCGTAAAACATGATTATGAGTATAAGTAATTAATAATATTATCTTTATCACGAATACATACTAATATTATTATAAATGCGAAAGTGTCACTGTCTGTCTGTCTGTTACCTCGTCAGTCGTCACGCCCAAACCGCTTAACACATTTAGCTGAAAGGCATGAAAATAATTTGAGTCCCGACTCCCGAGTAAGGATGACAAAGGATTCCTTTTATCCTGGAAAAATGTACGGTTCTCGTGTGATAAACGCATTTTGTCGCAATGGCGTCGCGGGCGTCACCTAGTGCTTTATATTTTCAAATCCTTTTTCTCATAAATTAATATTTATAGATAAGTACTATAATATTATCTACTAACTACTAAGCGAGACTACGTGAGCTGCTAAATGCATCAGCTAATAGGATGAAGACAAACTTCCAATACGTTACCTTGACCTATGTTAATACTGTAGTATGTAGCTTGAACACTTGAATGGAAAATGGTAGAGCTACGTGGAGAAACCTAATAAGCTTACCTATAGTTTTGTCCTTCATAGGTTTGCTCTTCTTTTAATAATTAATACCTCGATCGTGGAAATCCTTATTAGTTTCTCAAGTCTCGGGAATTTTTACTTAAATAAAATACCTATCAGCTTATACCTACTGTTCCCCAATTAATCTAATATATAAAAATCTCCTGTCACGATGTTTGTCCGCGATGGATTCCTAAACTACTTCACCGATTTTAATGTTTCCTTTTTTAAAATGTGTGCTTTTTTCCAACTTGAGAGATAGGATAGCTTAGATCTTTAATTATTATAGTCGCAATTTTATTCTATTGCAAATTATTTGTCTATAAAGAGCGACCATTGTTACTTATGCGACGCGGGTCACGGGATAGCGATGGACGTTGCTATGGTGACATACTTATTAATAGTCACTAATTCAATAAAATAATACTATACGGGCGATATACTTTATATAATATGGCAAAGAAACGTTTGCCGGGACAGCTAGTCTAATATATAATTATTATTATTTTTAACAAAAAATTAAAACCGACTTCCAAGGTAAAAACAATATTAACATTAATATGAACTAAAAAGTGTTAAATAATTTTTGCTATCTAATAGTGCCTTTTTCCGAATTCGCCTAAACCTTGACTATTTCTGTACTCAATCTTCATTATTTTGAAGTCGGTACCAGATAGCTGAATCTTCAGTCCTCTGACAGAATATTTGAAACTTTTGGAACTGGCACCGACTTCAAAATTATGAAGATTGAGTACAGAAATAGTCAAGGTTTAGCCGAATTCGGAAAAAGGCACTATTAGATAGCAAAAATTATTTAATACTTTTTAGTTCATATTAATGTTAATATTGTTTTTACCTTGGAAGTCGGTTTTAATTTTTTGTTAAAAATAATAATAATTTCACTCTTTTTAGTTACACTAGTAGGTAAACCTTCGCGTATATTTTACGTATCTTATTACACAGTTCACACTCACAAAATAATATATTATCAGTGAAGTGAACATATTGTGCTAAGTAATTTAACAATTTTAATACTTCAAACCCCAAGCGGTCACCGGCGATTGCGATAACAATAGAAAGGCTATTGTGTCTCGTTTTTCCACGATCCAAGGATCTATCAGATAAAAAATTGTATAAACTTGCATAGGATGTAGCGTAGCTACTCATCTAATATATACAATTCTCGTGTCACAGTTTTCGTTGCCATACTCCTCGGAAACGGCTTGACCGATTCTCATGAAATTATGTGAGCATATTGTGAGGATATTGGTCTGAGAATCGGCCAACATCTATTTTTCATACCAAAAATTATTTATCTGGCAAAACAACGTTTGCCGGGACAGCTAGTAATATAATATAATATTATCATAATTATTGACAGCTGTTCTTGTAATCAAGAATTCAATTTCAAATCCATTCAAATCGATACTTAGTGCGCCATCTATCGATTAATAAGTATAACTAATTAAAAAGACACATATTGACTTTGTTTTGTTTAAATGCTCTTTTTAAAATAAGTAACTTTATTTTAATTCTATATTTTGTCTATTAAAATTTTATAAAGTAGTTAGTATAGTATTCGATCTGTATATAAAGTAGTAAAGTATATTCGATCTGTCGCCTCGCGGCGCTGACCGCCGTGTATATTTAAACAAAGTGTTGTTATACAGTATAAAATTATTATTATTATTAGTATATCCACACCTATGCCTTGTACTATTATCTATTCTGAGCCATGAGACATTGGTGACCTTAACACGACGTGATAATGATGAAGACGATGATGATGATGATGATGATGATGATGATTATGATGATGAATATGAGTTGCATAGTAGCATATGCTTTCTGTTCTTAAAACAACGCCGAAACTCCCAAACGTGTATCTATAAGGAGTCAGGAGTTCTCTCAGCATCTTCGAAACCATGGTATACCTTGACCCAATATTTGACTTTTTGGTAGCATATTCTTAGTACACTTCACATAAAACCAAAATCACCATATGTTTCCATATAAATTTTGAGGAGTTCCCTCGATTACTCCTGGATCCCATCATCAGGTCACCACTTTGTGAACATGGTACCAAATTGGAGTAAAACCAAATACAACAAAGCAAAAATTTCAAAAATCGGTTCACAAACGGCGGAGTAATCGTTGAACATACAAAAAAAAAAAAATAAAAATAAAAATAAAAAAAATAAAAATATATCCACAGCCGAACATATAACCTCCTCGTTTTTTGGAAGTCGGTTAAAAATAAGTCGGGTTGTCCTTCCTGACGCTATAACTCCAGAACGCACGAACCGATTTCCATATGCACGGTTTTGCATTCGTTGGAAAGGCTCTCTCTCAGGCTCCGTGAGGTCTATAAAAAAAAACAGAAAATTCTTCAAGAGTTTCCTCTTGAAGTTTTTTCTGATTTTTTTGCAGGAAAACAAGGAAAATCTAATATATAAAAATAAGTAGGGTTTTCCTTCCTGATGCTATAACTCCAGAACGCACGAATCGATTTCTATGATTTTGCATGCGTTGGAAAGGCCTCAGGCTCCGTGAGGTCTATAGAAAAAAATCAGAAAGGAAAATCATTATTCACATACAGCGCCATTTATATGGCAAAACAGCGTTTGCCGGGACAGCTAGTGTTACATATTTTTTATACAAAACCCTAATCTATAATATGAATAACATACTCAGTAAATGTTACGTAATACATTTACTCTGATGATTAGCATTGAAACAATTGAACATTTGCCAAAATCAATATGTAGTGATTTTTGTTGTAAGTGTAATATTGACTTGTTACCTCGTATGTTTTACAAGAAGAGATACATTATGTTTCAGATTTGACGAGAAGGAGAGCATTTCCGGAGTTCAGCAACTCAAGTCTTCAGTTCAGAAGGGTATCAGGGCGCGACTGTTGGAGTTGTACCCACATTTGGAGAATCACATCGATCAGGTGCTGCCGAAAAAGGACACATTTCGTATTGTAAAATGGTAAAGATTTACTTTACTTGCCTCCTGGTTTTACTAAATATTTTATTCCATGTAAAATGTTGCCAAGACGACCCTATAATGTTTGCCCGTGTATATTCAGAAGCTTGGCTCTACATGAGATCTGAAATCTTTTTCACAGGGCCTTATGTGGTCGTTTTGGCAATATTTTATATAAAATGTTTTTGGTGTGATTTCAGTTCTTTGCGTAAGTTGGTTCTTGTAAGCACTTAATAATAAGAGGTTTTTTTAGTTACAGTGTACAATCCCGTGTCCCAATCAATCCCGTGTTTTATGTCCTAATTCATGAAATTGGTGAAAGTCTCATATAAACTTCCACCCCCCTTTTTTGGGAATAGGGGGGTGAAAAGTATAAGTTTATGATTTTTTTTTGATTTTATACTAAGATCACATACCAAATTTCAGCTTTCTAGCACTTCAGGAAGTAGCCAATAGCCAAACATTTTGATGATCATCAGTGTGAATCAAAATCGGTGTACTTTGAATAACAATAAAATCTCAAGTATTAGAGCTATTCAATTCAGACTTTGTATGTTTAATTAGTCTATTATTGACATCATATATGTACTGAAAATATGAACTATCTGGTACATCGGAAATCAACTCTATGAGGGTGTAGGAGTTCCTTTAGTCCCTCATAATAAGTCCCCGGGTTGCACTAGTAAAACTAACAGGGATATTAACTTGGCCTTTATTATCCCAAAACTAAAACCGTACATTCAGACCAGGCCTCACGCAGTGACTGCCCGTCGTCTCTCGCATACATCGCCTCCCAGACACAAAACTGCTGACACTCGCACATTCACACATACAAGGGTTCAAAAAACGACGACTCTTCGCTTCGCTTGGCTTGTCTTGGCAGGGGCACTGCCGTGCCCCCAGATAAAAATTCAGACAAAGACACTGGCATTAGACATACATCCACATTGGATTAGCGGTAGCGTGGAACAGCTGTAGTAATATTTTTTTATTACTAAAACCCCTAAAGTCTAAACTCTCTTATGACCTAGAATCTACAATGTTGATTGAGGTCATAAGAGAATCTACTGTGCAAAGTATGTTGCACGGGTCTGAGGCCGCAGCCACGCAATAATATTGCATGTACATTTATAAATTACATAACAGTATTCAGTATCACTTATCTTGCAGTGTATAGTGTAACACGTGCATTTACCTACAGGGGTCACCGGTAGATCATTTTCCATGACGTACAATAAGGCCACTGTACTGTGTCATTTTAATGTATGTAATCTTCAAAGCAAATATATTTAAGTATTATAATTTGATATTTTGGTAATAACTAATAAATAATAATGAATTTATCATAATACGTAAAACTTCTATTCTATTTATATATTCTATTCCCTTATATCTATTCTATTCCCATTTTTTTAAATATTGAAAATAGCATAGCGCAATGTAAATACTATAATAATATATAAATAATATTTTAGCAAAGATTATAGTTATTAAGTTCTGTTGGTGGTACCCATAAAGTTAATATACCTATCGGAATAGAGCAACAATCTCGAGCTGTCAAACGTAACCAAAATTGGTTTTCATCTGTGTGAAAAATATGTGTACGTATACACTTACACAAGCATGATTGAACATGAATTCTATGAGATTATATTGACAACGTGCGGCACGTGCCGACTGGACGTCAAAAAAAGAGTGCTGCTGTCATGTATCACACGTCTCTTTTTACCACGCGGTGTTACTGATAGTGGCATCTCGCTTGCTCAGGCCTTTGTTTCTCTATTCCGCTATAGTATATTAACTTTATGGTGGTACCTAAATTAATTTTGTCTTTTTAGTCACGACCACATAGAAATAATGGTAAACAGCGCAGGAGAACTTCTTTTCTTCCGTCATCGTGAGGGACCGTGGATGCCAACATTGCGGCTTCTACATAAATGTAAGAATAAAATCTAAAAAATTATTAATTTTCTAATAACAATATCACAATTATTCACATTATCCTTTTTTGTGTACAACGAAAAAGTATGATGGCCGAGATTTTTGACGAGAAAACTTAGAGGTGAAATTTAGGGTTGCACAAACTTATATCCGCCCCTGACTAAATTTGGACGGTGGATTTTTGTAAAGTGAACGTCTAATTTATATACTTTGTATGAAATGGTTAAAATTAGAATAAGTTTTGTAATAGGTACCAAGAAAAACATTTATTTTCAGTATTTTTAAAACTGATAATTCTATAATATTCGACCCGCACCATACAATAATGCAGATCTGGGAAAGGGGGGAGGTTCTGTAACGCATGCCTATGCAACATGCAATTATTATGCATACTCTCACTCATTTACTTAAACGTTGAGGTTTATTTCGCGGAATATTGTTAAAAATAATAATACTTAAACTAAATTTTAAGCTATGGATTTCCGCAAATAATGCCTGATTCTATTATGTTCTATTGCCACAAATTGCAAACACCGGATCCGGTATATTGGGACCGGATCCGGTACCTACCCGTAAAATGACGCCGGATCCGCCGGATTACCGGGTGGTTTTCCGGATCCCTAAGTGAAGCACACATAATAGTAGCTATTTGTGCTATTATGTTCTGTGGCTATTGTACGCTGCTGTGAGCACATTGCGTTTCTGATTTGTGCATTCTTTCCAGACCCATTCTTCCTGCCGATGCAACAGGTGGACAAGGGTGCTATCCGCTTCGTGCTCAGCGGGGCTAACATCATGTGCCCCGGGCTGACGTCTCCCGGAGCTCGAATGTCGTCTGTGGAGAAAGGCAGCGTAGTCGCCGTCATGGCTGAGGGCAAGGAGCACGCATTGGCTGTTGGCATGACGTCTTTGTCGACTGACGACATGTAATTTTTTTCTACCTTTTGTTTTGTTTTCAGTTTGTCCAAGTTTTTATCATTGCAAGAATTAAGATTCACTTCAGTCCTCATTGCGTTTCACTTTAATTTAAATGTAGGTACTTAACTTAACAAAAACTTAAAACGCAATTACTACGCAAAAAAGTGTCAAATGACACTTTTTTGCGTAATTGCGTTTTAAGTTTGTATTTTGTGCGTTAATACATCGTTAAATGAGGTTTTAATTTTTAATAATTGATATCTTTGTTTACATGATAAACATAAGTCAGGAAACGAAAATATACTGTGCTTGTAGCAATGTCCAATACTCAGTTAATTAACAAAGAAATAACTGTTTTCCTTCCTTTTCCAGTGCAAAGGTTAACAAGGGCGTTGGAATAGAAAACTGTCATTACCTCAACGACGGACTATGGCAAATGAAGCCTGTTAAGTGAAGAGATGATTGAAACTTCTTTATTGTAATTTATTTTAAGCTTTTTCTTAATAAAATAAACTTCTTATAATGTAATGCTGGAGTAACTATTTATTTACCTCCTACTCTTATAAATATCCTTCGCGCCGTAAAAAGGGTAGGGAAAATCTAAGGTGCCAGAGCAAATTATGCGTAAATGACGTGTCCTGAATAACCTGATTCCTGGTTACTGGCTCCTGGGGCTGAAGGTAAGGTAACGATAGGAGATTCTAAGTCTGTCTGTTGAGTAGGGTATCCATATTATTTTATTCAGATTTCAGATTAAATAAAGTATTCGCATTTAAGTTCTTCAGTTACTCGTACGTTTGACGTCGTTCCCCACTTATAACTAAAGTTAAAAAGCATTACCGTGTGTCGCACGGTCGCACAAGATCTGAGGAACCGGCGCGGGGCTGATGAGCTACCAATAATACCATAATATGTGCAATGTGTGCAATGCACATGGGCGCCATCCTCTAGGGGCTCCAAATCGTCATCTTTAGGGGCGCCAAAACCAAGGACCCAAAAAAATTGTCTAAAGGGGCGCCAAAATCCTTTTTTTGCACACAGGCGCTGGTAGCCCTTACGGGGGCCCCGATGAGCGCTAAGCAGGGCACTGGGCAGTGCGAAGTCGCGTTCTACTATGGGACAACCGGGAGTACAAGGCAGTGAATCCGTCACAAGGGAAGGAGGAAAGTCATAAATCGCAACTCACAGAGACCCGACTACCAAGTTATTAGAAAAATATTGAGTCTAAATTTCAACTGATAGTGAATTTCTGTGAACTTTAATTTCTTTTCTTGAAAAAAAACATGTTGTCAAGTTTTAATGTGTCATACGTCACTTGTCAGTTGTCACTTGTCAGTAAATTAAAAATGGCGTCAGCTATCGTTAGTTCGGCTCGTCAGGGTAAATATTATTGTTTTTTATTAATATTTTCAAGCCTATTTTCAGAATTAAATCCTTGTATTTAATGTATTAGATATCTAAGTATGTGTATAAATTATTTTACTGGATTTGAATGAACGATTTCTAGAGTTATTGAACAGTTTGTAAACGATTTCTATCAGCTGTTGTTTTCGAATAATTTTAAATAAATTAATGAAATAAATGATTGCAGACTAGAAATGGGGTTAAAAATATATGTCTTCGTAACATTTGTAGTTACTTCACTTAATTTATCATTACGCAATATCGTTTTAAAATTAGGAGTTCAAAGTTCATTTTATACAAGTAATTAGTTTGTCAGCTTTATGAACGTTATATTTTTGTGATTTTAGTAGGGAGGCTAACGAGTGCGGCCCGAAGACTGTATTCAGATGTGTATCCAAAAATAACAACACATTATACTATACACCCTCGAGATAAAGATTCAAGATGGAAAGGTAAGGCCAGCAAGATGGAAAATGTATCTATATTTGCGTAATTTGTTAACACCCAAACCTTATCAATATTGTTTACCTTCAAGTAAGCTCGAAACTGTAAACTGTAGATAAGAATCTCATCACCATAACAAAAATTTGTGTTCCAAGGCTATAAGATAGTTTAAAATGAAATTAAACTCTTCAATAATACTTATAACTAGATACATTGTATAGACATACCCTTAGATCTCAGGATAATTCAACAAAATGACTAGTGGTTTCAGCAAGTAATAAGCCAGGTTTTTGTTGAAATTAGTTTTAACCCCCGACAAAAAAGAGGGGTGTTATAAAATTATTGATGTTAGCATAATTTTCAATTTTTTTTAAATGTTGCAGAAATAAACATGGAGAGAATAGCGGAGGAGACAGATATTCTCATTATCGGTGGAGGCCCAGCGGGAATGGCTGCTGCCATTCGGGCCAGGCAGATAGCAGAAGAGAAGGGAGCCGTAAGTCTTCATACTTTAGTTGTGTTAAAATTAAGATAATACAGTAAAACCCGTTTAAGACGATTTCACAGGGACTCAACCAAAAACGCGTCTTAAGCGGGAAAGCGTATTATGCGGGATATTAGAGAAATAAAAAATCGAACCTACTACATACATATATTTGTTATGTTTTTTTCGGAAATAGCCATGTAGGCGTTCCTATCAATGAAGATAATTATTTATTATGCGTCTACATATTATTTTAATCTGGAAGTGATAATCTAGAGCAGTGTTTTTCAACCTGTGGGTCGCGACACCCAGGGGGACAGACAGACAGACGGACTGACAGACAACGAAGTCTTAGTAATAGGGTTCCCTTTTTACCCTTTGGGTACGGAACCCTAAAAAAGCGGATTGGGGGGTCGCGAAATATTTTTTCATACCAGGACAGTCGCATCATGAAAAAGGTTGAAAAACACTGATCTAGAGCTTTTAACTAATCGAATGAATGCCGGTCATCTAAGCTCGAGATTGTGCATCATTTATATGTTACAGGAAGCGATTTTACGTTTTTGAAACAACGTGAATTTTTCGCCTTACCAATCACCAGCAAACATTACTTTTTTGACTCATCAGAATGGGCACAGGCTAAGACAGTCAGTCTCTCCCTTGAAAACAACAAACAAAATCCTTTTTCTGGCATCAATTTAAAAAATAAACCGTATTCTTCTGCGTTAAAAATGTCTCGCGGTTCGTAATTTTGCTACAATTCGGGAAGTGTTGCCACTTGCCGTCCACGTATCAACTATCAATATCTCAATTCCCACTGTTCTGACATTACAAATGCCGTGACGATGGGTAAAAGGTAATATGTGTTGGCCGTTAGGGCGTATTAAACGGGACGGGATCGTATTAAGCGTTAAATAATGTATGAAAACATGTCTCAAGTTGCAGGGACTCATGCAAAATGGCGTATTATGCGGGAAATCGTATTAAGCGTGATCGTCTTAAATGGGTTCTACTGTAATATGATTTATATTTTAAGAGATCTTCAAAGGTGAAAGAGTAGAGAAAAATAATTTTACATAAAAGAATCTAAAATATCTGTAAATGCCTGAAAGCTACATTCTAATAATGACAAAAAATTCTTACACTCCAGGAAGTCAGAGTTACTTTATTAGAGAAAGCAGCGGAGACAGGAGGTCACATATTGTCTGGAGCGTGTGTGGATCCTATAGCTCTCAATGAGCTCATCCCAGACTGGCAGGAAAAGGGTGCGCCACTGAACACCCCAGTCACTTCAGATAAATTCGGCATTCTAACTAAAAGTGGTAGAATTCCACTACCAGTATTTCCAGGTAAAAATAATGTCCTTAGATAATATACAAGATGTTTGTGTAAACACTGTTGTCCTTGAAACCATCAAATGAGCCAGTGAAAATGAGGAACTTTTTCTATGAGAACATTGCTGGGAATAGGCTACTTGATATATATTTAATTTCATTGAAAAAATGCATATTTCTAGTAGAACTTGGCCTAGGAAATCGTATTTCACCCTTATCATCAAATAAAAGCTTTTGATTGATAAATAAAGTCGATTTGAAAATATGATTTTATGAAAATAGGAATTGTACTGACGAAAACGCTTTTGCGGTACTTCCGATTTGGATGTGACGTCATCCCATTTGTAATTTAATATCTTTTATTTATCGCGCTCGTTATATGTAAGTTTATTTGTACATAAATAATATGAATAAGTCTAGAAAGCTTTATAAAATATATTTTCTTGAATAATTCAAATAAAACATCAGTTTTAAGTATTATCTCCATTTATAATTATTATTGTAGTTGGGAAATGAAATGGCCAAAACTTTTCTACAAAAGTGTTCAATATTACGAATGGTTTCTAAATTATTTTCTAATTTTTTGGCACTGTTAGACTCGTACGCTTAGCACTTAAAACTTTTTTCAATAAATAAAGTATAAAATACAAAAAACATGACGTCACATTATGGCGGTACAATGGCGGACAGTGTTTTTGGCGCCATATAAAAGGCATATTTTTCAATCAACATTTTAATGGGTTTCTACTGTTTAAAATATTAAAATATTCGTTTTTTTGGTGAAAATGAATGATTAAGAAGCGATTAGAATGAAGAAAAAAAATAGGTCAAGTAGCCTATTAAAAAAAATCTGTCTTCATACCCATACAAATTGCCGATCCGGGTATCCGTATGGGTATGAAGACGGCATTTTTTTGAGTTCCCAGCATTGTTCTCATAGAAAAAGTTGCTCATTTTGACGGGATCATTCATTGATGGTTTCAAGGATAACGGTGTTTACACAAAAACACTGTATTTCTTTGTAAAATGTGGTAAATAAGTTCCTGTTAAAATACATTAACTCATATTTTATTATTATATGGTTATAATTTTACAACATTATATAAAAAGAATTGAGTTGAGTTTAAATTAACTTGGAAATTTTAGGTTTGCCAAACTACAATCACGGAAACTATGTAGTGAGATTGGGACACTTGGTGAAGTGGTTGGGTGAACAGGCGGAGGCTGCTGGAGCAGAGGTAAATAGAATATCTGCATCATAAGTGTTACTGTGTGACCTGCATGAATAAATTATTTTGGTTTGATTTGATACATAAAATAGTAAATTATGAGAAAAAAATACATTTTATAAACAGCTGATGATAGATCAATGTTATTTGTTATTTTTTTTTTTAAATTTACAATTGAGGTCGCTTATGCACATTTTTCCCATAACCTGTTTTTGCTATTATTATAATTATTATATTACTTAAGGGCGTTCCGTCCGGAGATTCCGTAATTGACCGTATTTAAAACCTTATAAACTCATAATCTGAAAGCTACAAAGTTATAATAAAAATACAGCAATAATCTTCAGTATATCAACATTCCTTTTGTCGTTTTAAATTTTCTATTTTTGTTTCTTATACTCATGATATCAGCTTCCAAAGTAATACCAATTTGTTAAAATTCAAGCATACATTCAGCATCTCCTTAGGATTTACAAATTACTTTTATTTGAAACTCACGCCAATAGATCGACAATATCATAATTTACATATTCGCCGTTTTAAATTTTTTTAGGACAATTTTGAACTAAGATAAGTAAAAATAATAGGGTTTTGGCGCGATCTCGGCAACGCGGCAAATGTATGGCCAAGGTCGTTTGCTCGGGGGACGGCCTTAATCCTTCGATCGCCGATTCTTGGATATCTTTTGCTATCGCGGCCAACTTGGGCATTATGGAGATTGATGGGATATTATTATTTGGTTAGGTCATGTCAATGTTAGTTTTAAACTTAATATCTGGATTCTACATAACCTAACAACCTGCAATATTCGTAAAAAAATCTTAATTGTTTCAGGTGTGGCCAGGGTGTGCAGGAGCAGATCTCCTGTATCGTGATGATGGATCACTGAAGGGTGTGGCTACTGGTGATGTGGGAATCGCCAAAGATGGCAGCCCCAAGGACATGTTTGAAAGAGGAATGGAGTTCCACTCGAAAATCACAATTTTTGCCGAGGGTATGTTGCCATTGTTGTGGACTGATTCAAGTCTAAAATATCTGATAAATATCATAGACAGTCGTTTTTGGCGCGGAGAGACTTTTTAGGGTTCCGTAGCCAAAATGGCAAAAAACGGAACCTTTATAGATTCGTCATGTCTGTCTGTCTGTCTGTCCGTCCGTATGTCACAGCCACTTTTCTCCGAAACTATAAGAGCTATTCTATTCAAACTTGGTAAGTAGATGTAGTCTGTGAACCGCATTAAGGTTTTGATACAAAAATGGAAAAATTATTAAAAATTTTAGGGGTCCCCATAGGTACCATCGAGGAAGTTGATTCCTATGCAGTTGAGAGACCAACGTCATTTGGTCGATTATGTCAATTCAATATTAATTGTGATCTGTCGACTGAGTTTGACGTAATGCGACCAAACTACGTAGATCCCCCATTTGCATAAGAATCAACTTCCCCGAGTGTACAACTGAAACAAAAATTTTTTTTTTCATCTGGCCTATGTGTGTGGGGTATTTATGGATAGGTCTTCAAAAATCATATTGAGGTTTCTAATATCATTTTTTTCTAACCTGAATAGTTTGCGAGAGAGACTCTTCCAAAGTGGCAAAATGTGTGCCCCCCCCCCCCCCCTCCCCCCTCTAAAGTAGGGCCATGATAATTCTAAAAAAAATATATGATGTACATTACTATAAAAACTACGAACGAAAATTGGTTTGAACGAGATCTAGCTAGTAGTTTTTTTTATACGTCATAAATGATAAACCTTAATTTAACTTTCATTATATCAAAAATGAAATATTAAAATAAATCAAAAACCTTATAATTTCATAGAAATAATTCTTTTGCTGCTGCGGAACCGAACGGTAAAACCGGCGCAATTGGCAGGTTTTTATTTATTAATCTATTTCTTCCTCAGGTTGCCACGGACATTTAACAAAAATGGTGTCAAAGAAGTACAACTTACGCGAAAAAAGCGAACCACAATCCTACGGCATTGGTCTTAAGGAGCTTTGGGAAGTTAAACCTGAAGTAAGTATTACTATCAAAAAAGTTTGCCTAAAGATGCCTTCTTATAAGGATTATGTTTTTACTATGATTATGTTTATAATACGTCATTCTTTTTCTCTCTCTTTTTATTATTTCGTAATAAAGAATTAAAATTCTATAAGAATATTCTATAAAAAAAAATTAACAAAATATCTTTTGTTAATTTTATAATGTCCCTGTCCCGATAAACGTTGTTTTGCCATATTAAGTATTTCGCCCATAATATTATTTTATTGAAGTGACTAAATAAGTATGTCACCATGGCAACATCCATCGCTATACCGTCCCACAAGCAATGGTCGCCGTCAGTCTCGAGTTGTAATATTTACTATTATTTATTCAAAAAATGCACTTATCAATATAAAAAGTACCCAGTAGCCGATTCTCAGACCTACTGAATATGCATATAAAATTTGGTAAAAATCAGTAAAGCCGTTTCGGAGGAGTACGGTAACTAACATTGTGACACGATAATTTTATTAATCCGCGCGAGCATCGGTGATCGCGAGAACAAAAGAATACAATGGGAATTCCTAGAACCTCCGGTCGAAGGATTAAGATTGTATCTTTGTTTATAATATTTTCAGAATCACAAACCTGGCTTGGTAGAGCACACGTGTGGCTGGCCCTTAGACAAGAATACGTATGGAGGTTCCTTCATCTATCATCTCAAGGTCGAAGAGGGCGAAGCGCCCTTAGTAGCGGCGGGCTTCGTTGTAGGACTCGACTATGCTAATCCCTACCTCAGCCCTTTCAAAGAATTCCAGAAATTCAAGACTCACCCCTACATCAAACCATTGTTTGAAGGTACGAAACTCATAACCTCAAATAAATTAGGATCACGAAAGTGTTGAACTTGAAAATATTTGCTTTCATTATTTGTAACCTCATCACACGTTACACAGTTACTAAGCCAGTTCTTCTACCTACATAGCTTTCCATTTAACTAAGTCTTATTTTAGATCAGGAAAGTAAATGGATAAAGTAAAAGATTTGTGTTGTATCACGTAAATTATAATATCCTTGAGATTTAACCGACTACAAAAACGGAGGAGGAGGTTATCAATTTGACCATATTTATGTTTTTTATCTCTTTTCGTGAACTATTTTGTCGCTTGTGAACGGATTTTGATAATTCGTCATTTTATGTTAGAAAGAAGGGTGGTCAGATGATAAAGAAATACTGTTTGAAATCGGTTTATAACCTGTAACCAGCCCCCCCCCCCCCCCTTTTATAATAATATGTTGATAAAAAAGCTATACAAGACAGTCCCCGAGTGCCAAGCGTATTTTTTTTATTTGTTATTGACGTGTATTCCAGGTGGCAGTCGCGTGGCGTACGGCGCTCGTGCACTAGTGGAGGGGGGATGGCAGTGTCTGCCGGTGCCGGTGTTCCCCGGCGGTGTGCTGGCCGGAGACACCGCGGGGTACCTCAACGTGCCGCGCATCAAGGGCACGCACAACGCCATGAAGAGCGGTCAGTACTAAAACACACCATACTATTATTTAAAAAGCGAAAGTTTGTCAGTCTGTCTGTTGCCTCTTTACACCCAAACCGCTGAACCGATTTTATGTTTATGTTTGTATATGTATAGGGTACTTTTTATCTCGGAATGTACGGTTCCCACGCGATACACGAATTTTGGCGCAACTCCGTTGCGGGCGTCATCTAGTATTAATATAATACGAAGATGTGTTTATCTGTTAGTCCATGTGTCTGTCTCCAGCTTAAATTACAGAATCGATCCAAATCAAATTCACCATAACAGTGTGAAGAGCGGTTAGTAATAAAACAATTCATACTAATGTTAAGAATACGGAAATGTATATGAGTCTATGCATTTTTACTTCAATCTCGGATGCTTTATGAGATGTACGGTTGCGACGTGATAACTGAATTTCAGCGCAACAAAGTTGCAGGCAACATCTTGTAATATAATAATTAATATTATATTTATAGTTAATATTATATTTATAGTTAATGTTTTGATGCCTGTATGCCTTGTAAGGTACACACAGTGACACTTAATAGTTGCTCGTTAAACACATGAAAATGCCACATTATAAAAGAGTTGCATTAAACATTGAAATACTCTTAACAGGTATGCTCGCTGCGGAAGCGGCAATGGAGCTCATTATATCGGGCGAGGCGACTCACGAGAAGGGAGTCACACCCACTCTGTACGAGGATAAACTAAAGAGCTCATATGTGTACAAGGAATTAAAGGTAACATTACATGTATTTTCTCTTTACTCGGCTAAAAAGCTTATACACTCGATTTCACCGTTAAGGTGCAACTTGGAACCGAGCGACACGCGACAACTGCAGACGACGTGTCGTCGCGACACTACTGGTTTGTATGTATTTCTATGAATAAATTTAGTGTCGCTAGCTTCGTGTCGCTAGCTGCGAAGCTGTGGCGGCGCAAGACCTAAATTTTAATTTTTATGTGGGCAAAATATATTTTGCGAGGCCCCCTAACGTATGATGCAAGAAGACGGATTTTTTTGAAAGATTTTTTGATTGATAAATGCTAAAAAAACTCGCCGGCCAAGGGGCGCGAGGCCCCTAGGGCCGCGGGACCGTGGGCGGTTGCCCACACTGCCCACGCCTTGCGCTGCCTCATAAGTATTTCATTGACAACACGTCGTCTGCAGTTGTCGGCGTCGTTGTCGTGTCGGCTGTCGCTTGGTTCCAACTTGTACCTTGAATGAGTGATCATAGGTTTAGGTATAGGTTTTAAGACATTTATTCTCATAAAAATTTACATAAATTCACTTACATGAGAAAGACAATAAATAAAAAACTACAAACAATGTAGTAAACATTACAAATCACATCGAGCGAGCTTAGAAGATAGATTAAAATTATAAAATTTACAATTCATGAATGCAATGTTTTTTTTATAAAAAAAAACTATTTTATTATTATTAAAATGTGTTACTTTAACAAAAATGCTACACACGTAGTCACGTATAGGCAATGCACAACTTGACGTTTTCTCGGCAAACTAAAGGAATATTATAATAGGTGTGTATACAGTGAACTTTAAACTACAGGAAGAGTAACTCCGTCAAAAAAAAGTGCACCAAATGGCTACAAAATGTGACCCGAATACATGCACATTTATGCATGTGTTCGGTACACATTTTTCGTGTATATATACTCGAGTGACGTTCAACCAGGTTGACATGATAATTATTGTCACACTCATTTTACAATTTGTTTACTTTTGGTTTATTTACTTTTTACGTAGCTTTTTACAAAATGTTCGTTGTTAAAATGCCTAAATGCCCTGTGAAATGGTGTAGAAGTCATACAGATACGACTTTTAATACAGGAATAACCTTTCAAGTTTCATCAGTAAGTGATTTTTTTAAAATTATGCTTAGGTAAAGTTCTTGTATTTTTTCCGACCCAACAACATGCCCAAAAAGATGGTTTATTTAAGTTGGATGCCAGGGTATTTGCGTAAAATTAAGCTGGTCTCTTTGTGTTTATCTTACTAAGTTTACATGTTATTGTAAAAATGCAATAATCAAAAAATAATATATTTACAAAATTTTTACAAAGTCGCCATGGACAGTGTTATGCAAGATGTAACAATTTAATCATAATTCATAACCGGGGGTCTGACTGACATCAGTATGGAGTATCTTATTTTTATAATCATGCCGTTCGTACTTCGTTTAGTAAGAAACGAACTGAATGCCGAGCCAGATTACTCGTTTATGTAGCATACACTTTAATAGTCATGATTAGGGAATGTGTTTTTACACGAATTATCATATTTAGACCAGGGCTCGAAAACGTTATTTTTAATAACGGTTTTAATTCGTTCGGAACGGTTCACTGCAATAACGTTTTTGGGAACAAAAACGTATTTGAGAACGTTTTGAAAACCGAAATGTTTGGATGTTTGGATCAGGGCTCGAAAACGTTATTTTTAATAATGGTTTTGATTCGTTCGGAACGGTTCACTGCAATAACGTTTTTGGAAACAAAAACCTACGTATTTTGTTTTTAGGCAAGTAATTATTATAATATACAAAAAATTGGCAAAGTGCAAGCAGAACTCGTGCACGAAGGGTTCCGAGTTCCGTACCATTAGGTGTACTCTAAACTAAATTAGGTGTATGGAAACTCTAAACTCTCTGTGGAGCAAAAAATAAGCCAAAAACTGTTTTTTGTGTATTTGTGCACAGTTTTTACGGAACTGCGCAGTGTTTCAAAAAGATCTGTACAGTTTTCATAGAAAACTGCACAGTTTTCATAGAAAACTGCACAGTTTTTTTTACGGAACAGCTCAGTTTTTTGAAAACATCTGTACAGTTTTCGTAGAGAACTGCACAGGTTTTACAAGAGATCTGTACAGTTTACATACAGAACTGCACAGTTTTTTCACAAAACTGCGCAGTATTTCGAAAAGATGTGTACAGTTTTCATAGAAAACTGCACAGTTTTTATACAGAACTGCGCAGTTTTTTGAAAATATCTGTACAGTTTTCGTAGAGAACTGCACAGTTTTTACAACAGATCTGTACAGTTTACATAGAGAATCGCAGAGTTGTTTCAGCTGAGGTGTGACAGCTAGCATTGTCGTGATGTAATATGATTCTGCGTTGTCGGTTGTCCTTTCTTATTTCTTCAAAGACTTCTGGTAAAGAAATGGTCGTATACCATTCAGAATTAACCGTTTTACGATTCTCTAATCTAATCAAAATCACATGTCCATTAATTCCAAAAAAACAGGCGACCATTTGCTTCAAAGTACTTTTTGCACGAGTAACTTTTGTTGGTTTCGGCTCATCTTGGAACACCCACACCGTTGACTGTTGTTTAGTTTCGGGGTCATATGCATAGATCCAAGATTCATCACCGGTGTAGATATTATAACGGCTTTTGACGTACCACGGTTGTATTTTTTTATCATTTTTTTGCACCAATCGACACGAGCCCGTTTTTTGATCGATTGTCAAGTTGTGCGGAATCCAACGCGAACATATTTTTTTTACAGCCAAATGTTCGTGTAATATCTTATGTATGCTCGTCATACTTATGCCTAAGGACGCCTCTATCTCGCGATATGTAACATGACGATCACGCATTATTAGTTCCCGCACAGCATCTATATTTTGTGGGACAACAGCTGTTTTTGGGCGACCTTCTTTATTTTCATCCGTGAGCATAGACCGCCCACGATTAAACTCACTGTACCAGTGATAAACAGTGTTTTGTGATGGTGCTTCATCTCCAAAACTTGCGGTGAGTTGAATAAAGCACTGTTGTTGATTTAGCCCACGCCGAAAATCGTAGTAAATCATTGCACGAAAATGTTCACGCGTTAAATCCATGGCAAATGAAGACACGCAATTTTCAAAATGACGCCACAATGGAAAAATAATTGACAGTCACATGAAACAAAATGTATTCTTCAACCAAAGAGTTCTATTTTCAAATGTTGTAATTACTTTTTGAATATTGTTCTTGTAAGTGGCCAGTTCCGGATACATAAATAGCAGCCTAGTACAGAATTGAAATAAAAAACTTACGGTACAGATGCAGATTTTCGTAATCTCTTTAATTTTCGGTCATTACTCATACAAAATATATCATGAATAGGGCCCGGAAAAATATGTACTAAAAAATCCAAAATATGTACATAAAATATGGACTAAAAAAATCGAAAATATGTAAAAATATGGAGTATTAAATAGAAATAATTATGGAAAAAATATGGAGTATAAAATTCCAAAAATTAAACGATGTTTTAGTGTTATAGGTATGAAAAGAGTCACTCGTGACAGTTAACAAAGAGATAGAGGCCAGAAATATGCTATGCTGGCTTTGCCTTTGCATATTTGGTAGGCCAGAAATATGCTATACTGGCTTTGCCTATGCATAAATAGTTTGGGAATAAACATATGTGACAGTATTAACTGTACAACTTGCATGACATGCTGATCATAATATTGTAACCATGACAGCACGTAACGCAC